>JAHKKF010538451.1:0-13230 GCA_019740295.1 Labeo calbasu
TGCAGAAGTACCGACCCAGTCTTTGCAAAGTGAACATGCAAAGAAGATCAAACACCCTTAACAAAAAAGGTAAAACAGCGATATAGGACGATTTTAAAATTGAAGGAGAACATGAGATGGGAGTTTTTCGACATACCCCAACTGTCATGAACTGGAAAAAAAACAGTCTAGGCAGAGTAAGACGAGCGTTTGACATTAAAAAGTTTTAAAAGTGGACTTCTTTAAGTCTGACGTCACGCATCACCATTTCCGTCTCCAAATACTCTATCAGATGTCACGAGAAAACAACAAACGGTGCTAATATACACTCACAATGTGATATAATACTACCAAAAAAATTATAATCCTCACAATGAAAATATACATCTAAATAAATAAAAAAATGATTTGTGTTTGGGACTGTGAGCATTGAGACTGTAGTGTATACCATAAGTTTGAAAACTTTTTGTTTAAATGTTTAATATGAATAAACAGTGCTCATAAACAGCTGTTGAGATAGTATTCTCAAATGAAATAAGTTGAGGCTTGGACCTAGAAGCAGCATTTGTCGGTGCATTCGCTGGACGCCTTACGTCACCACTTAAAAAGCGAATTAGTACTCTACTTTTAAAGCATAAATTTGATTTAAACAATTTGTCTACATAATATTCACATATGCAGTTCATAGACGACATATTGTATTAACGCTACAGCATGAAATACTATTTAAACAGTTTACACAACATTTACCTATTTTATCTCACAATTTTAACTTTTTCTCGCAAAAATGCGAGTTTATATCTTCTTGTTTGGATTTTATAACTCGATTTAACTTAACACTAGCAAGTTTGTCTGTTCTGAGAAAAAAAACCCAGAAGTGTGGGATGTAAACTTATTATTCTGAGCTGAGGGGAAAAGAGAGAATGACAAGTTGATTTTTCTTTACAGAATTGTGAGATATAATCTCGGAATTGCGAGAATAAAGTCAAAATTTTGAAATATAAACGCAAATGTAAATGTGGTGTCGAGCCCACAGACATGAATCTACCGTCCTGTCTGGTTTGTTTGTCAGACAAAATAGCCGCTTCTGCATTATAATTGGTAAAAAATGGCCAAAGTGATTCATACGACAGAGATTCATCCATGTTATGGTTGTGACTAGGTATAGCTCATTTCCCCATTGATGCATTGTGTTAGGGTGGTTTTTACAAGGTGGTTTATTACTGGTCTAAGTAAAAACAGTACTCTATGATATTCTGGTGATACAATATTTTATTCTATTCTATCTATATGTAGCAGGGCTCGAACAACTGACAGCCAGTATGAAAGGTGGACGCACTAACAAGAAGGCTATAAGGTTTACATGCACAGCCCTACCAGCTGGCCTCTGTTTACCTTTTTATCACTTGACAGGTGAAAATACCAGGTCAAATAGGAGATACACTTGGGTACTTAGTGTGTTTTACTGACCAGATAGCAATTTGATTTGTTAAAACTGTTCCATTTACACTTTGCCACATATTTGTGTATCTGCAAAGCAAATATTAATCTGATTATCAGTTCCCGTGCTATATGCAAATGAACGGAAGCAACAGGTATGAGCTGCATTTATTTATCATTAGCTAAGCTCAAGATCACAGGCGACAAGTAAAGAGAGAGCTGCATCAGCACTGGTAAAGTAATGTAGTCTCACTACTTTTAATAAAGATGATTGTGTATTAGGAGTCAGCAACTTATGTACTGCAGCAATATGTGTTGCAACAGCACTGTCATAATATGGCATATTACATGATCTAACACATTTTTACATGGTCTTTTCACAAACAGATATGAAACAGATATGAAATGACCAGGAGTAAACATGCCCATTCTGTTCATAACACAAATTGTGTTGGACAACTACTTGCTACTTGGGTTAGGGTTTGTATGAGCAAGAGTGATAGTAATGTTTGCACAAGTGCCACCAATAAGCCATAAAACTTTGTTTTTCATTGTGTATTTACAGAGTTACAAGACAGATTTACTTCTGGAAACCAACCTTGCTTCAAACTCAGCAGCATTGTAGAACATGACACATTACCTGAAAGAAGCCACGAAGAGCCTTGGTAAAGAGCCATTGCACCTCTATTTTTGGCTCCAAATGGGGAATCCAGCGAAGAAAGTCACTTTGATGCCCCTGAAGACAACATCATGATGTTATTAACTAGGAATCCATCTTAATTAGAGTTTTCTTTTACAACAAACAACAGCAGCCATTGTAAATAAAGTTCAGGCTGAGCTGATTGTGACCTGAGCTCAGGGTTCCTGTGGGCTGAATTTGGGCTCTCAGTGGCTCTATGGGAATGAAAGCTGACTGGGGCCCAATTGTGATTTATGTCAGCCAGAGTTTGTGGAGCAGCGGGTTGCCAAGAGAAGATGAATACGAGACCCAACTGCAGGAGACAATCTGATTACACCACACGGCGGCCTTTCATCTTCATTTCACCACACCAAGGCCCAGTTCAATGGCGATGGAGGAAAGCCCCCGCAGTCACCTGAAAAAAAAAAACTGTTTAAGATTATGACGATGGCTCAGGAGAAGGGATGGAAATATTCTAATTATCATTCCAAAGGTTGTGGTATGAATAACATTTACAAATTGACTAGTAGCAGTTTCTTCGGAAATTGGATCTGACATCTATTTTAATAGATTCCCCATGTCTGGGGGATGTTGCTGAAAAATAAACCTTGATGATACACTGGTCTTAGCTGGTTAAAGCTGGTTTAGCTGGTCCCCCAATGTAGCTATCATCAAGGTTAGTACGTAGCCTTCTAGTCTCCTACCTGCCAGTTTTCTAGTTTAACAAACTTGAAAAGTGCCTCTAAAACCATGAAAATCTGCCAGACCATGCTTTAAAATGTATCATATGAACAGTACATACAGTATGTTTAACAAAATATCAAGTATAATTATAATTAAAGCTGCAAGCAGCATTGAAAGGGCCCTCGTACCCGGGCTCACTGCCACCTGGTGGCTTTAGGAAAACTGAGAACGGTGAGCAATATGCATTTAAAGTGGTAAATATATAAGTAATATCTCAAAGTCATTCATATGTGCCAAACCTCCTGCATGTTTAAGTCAGTGTAAAACAAGTCATTTCCTGTTGTCAGCTGGTAGCGCTATGATTATAACTAAATATTGGCTTTTCGATGTCTTCAGGCCATCCTATCAAAAATGTGAAGTTTGGTGCAGATTAGACATTGCACGTTTAAGTCAGTGTAAAACAAGTCATTTCCTGTTGCCAGAAGGTGGCACTATTATAACAGAATACTGGCCTTCAGATGTGTTCAGGCCAGGATTCTTATTGAACGTGTGAAGTATGTGTTCAGGACATGTCAATTTTGGTGCAGATCCGACATTGTATGCCTGAATAACAGCTTTCTGTTTCATAACAAAACATCGAAGTTTGTCAGTCTGCCACCGCCCCCTTGTCAAAATGAGTTCTGCAAAAACATCCCATTCTGAGGGATCGTTCCTTTAAATGCAAATGAGCTCTGCTCACCCCGCCCCACTCTACTCTCTGTGGAGTGACGTGCTGCCCTGAGAGATTGTTTACTTTAGCCGCATTTAGCGCGTTTAGCCGCATTTAGCGCGTTTAGCCGCGAAACTTGCTTATTAGCACGTTATTAGGAAAGGTCATTGCAGAGATTCAATAAAAAAAACGCTTATACTCACTTTTGCTGTAAGTGAAGCTGGATCACGAATGATTTGTGCGAACATAGACACATTTATGCAGATTGGGAGGTCCATTCCCTTCACAAACAAATGTAATCCACTGCATCTTCAGCGGCTCAGATGTCTCGAGTAAATGAAGACCACTATGTTCATTATTACATCCAGCAACAGAACACCTCAATCACTCCATCTGAGATATTCTTGTCTAACTTACATCCCTGCTCCGGCATGGAAACAATGGAGGTCTGACTGTTAGAGCTGATCTGAGGTAAGACGCTCATGTCAATCAACTATCCTGGGAGCGGCCTCACCGACTTGAAAAAAGGGGATATTATTTTTACAGATGAATTTACTTAGAACCACTGCATGGATTTTTATCATTATAGGGTAGATTTGTACATACACTGCCAACACACATTAATGTTCAAACAACATGTAAAAGTGAAGTTTGCATTCGATGACTCCTTTGTTTAAAAATATAACCCGGGTCAAGGTATTGATTGTCGAGACTATGTACTGATGATGTCACTGTGGCCGTTTCTTGAAGTAAAATAGACCATCAGACACTCTCTCAGTTTTATATTCTTCAACTTCTCAGGATGACTCATAGGACACCATTTTTCGTAGCATGCGCATGGCCCTGCAGGTGCATTAACAGGTTATTGACTCAACCTTGAGCACAGCACTGAAAGATGTGATTGCCTCGACTCCCTTCACACAGATCAAAGCTCTACTGTTTGAAGCTGAGTAGACCACAGAGACCATGAGCCAGAAAGAAGACCTCCGTATTAAACATAAATCACTTAGCTGAATGGATGTCTTACCGGCAGTGACACAATCTAACAGGCCAGAGTTAAAAAGATTGTGAAAATGTTGATGGCTAATTTAGAAGATCTGTGAACAATTTGCAGCTTACTAACCTGCTGAAAGACAACAAGAGACAGGGCACTACTGGTCACTGGGAAAAGTCCGTTCCAATGTGGAGACTGTCACCGGCTGACAGGGAAATTATTGAAGGGTTAAGAGGTGTGTGCAAGGAGCAAAATGGAATTTTTTACCTACCAATGGTGGGTAAAGTACGGAAATTTACTGGCTATAAATATTTATTACTAGACATGAAACTATACTTTGCATTTTTATTACAAAATATAATATATAGCTGTGTCCCTATAAAAATGGCATTATTCTTTCTTGCCTATCTGTGACAAACAGCTCCAATCATTTTGCACCGTTTACAAGTCTTTCAGCTACATTTGTCAAAAACATCACAACACATAGATGTGATTTTGTTGCAAATATTTTATTTTTGCATGTTAATGTGAGGACTGCATGTAAATTCTCAATACAAAAATCTTGCACCATAGACAAAATGATATAAATAAACAAATAAACACATATATACATACATATATACATAAAGTAAGTAAGTTTTGGTAACAGTTTACAAGAAGGTGCAATTATAGTAAGTTTGTTCACAATTGTGATTGTATTTCATTGCATAAATTGACAATGACCCATTCATTAATTTACTAATTTTACTTTAATTTATTTAATTTACTTTAATTAATAAATATATTATTGCTTATTGTTAACAATGTCAGTTCACATTATGGTAACTATAGTTATTTAATTTTAAAATGTTTTAAAATACAGTATGTAGAAATTAACATTAACCTAGATTTATGAATGATGTAAAAATGTTGTTCTTTGTTGACTGATAACTAATGCACCAACTAATGTTAACAAACTGAACCTTATTTTAAAGTGTTATCAGTTGTTATCTGATGTGCCAGTTACAAAATATAACTTCTTTAATAGTTTGTCTTTACTTTTCACATTCTTATGTTCTTTAAAATTCAAATGTTGCAGTTTCTAATAAAGTTTCCAATTAATATATATTTGTGTGACTAGCGAGTGTTAATTTTTGACCTTTGTTCCACCAAAAACTCTCATCATCATCTTCATTTCTTCATTGGTCATCCTGCTTGACCCATGCTAACATAGAGAACTTTACATTTACACTAAGTACAGTTCTGTTGATTTTGAAGAAGATCAGGTTTTGAGTAGAGCAAAGATTTGTGAGTTGAACTTCATTTGCTTTAAGAGACTGAATATTTCCCAACTGGTTACTCCTCCAAGACCTGAGCAAAATACACCACATGTGATTAGGGACCATGTCCAGTATTGCGGATGAATGCCATGACACCTGTTCAGCAAGAGGGGCCATGAGAGATTGACTTACATACTGTACTGGACACTAGCCAGTGTGTCATGTCTTATTTTTGCTCAGCCGGAGGACCGGAATGCCAGTTGTGGCAGCTTCATAAGTGTGCCTTTGACACTTCATTGACTCCGGCTGCTGTGCGATGCTGACTGTGAGATTGAACCTTTTTTGCAGTCAAAATCCCACATCACTACAATAAGAACAAGGTCAATAAGTTTGACAAGGACCCACAAGCTGTTTGCAGTGTCATTTACTGTACAATTTTATTACTTCTACCTATCCAAACCAAACACAGAGCCCAGTGAGGGTTTGTTCTCAACGTTTTTAACGTGTCAGTCATCGATAAAGGTTTTCTTAATGTTTCAGATCTTTGGAAGAAGTTAACACTTTAGTATAAGGGAACAATTCTCACTATTAACTAGTTGCTTATTAGCATGCTTATCATTAACACATTGGCTGTTTATTAGTACTAATAAAGCACATATTCTGCATGAACATATTCTATATCCCTAGACCTACCTTATATCTAAACTTAACAACTACCTTACTAACTGTTAATAAGCAGTAAATTAGGAGTTTATTGAGGCAAACGTCGTAGTTCACGGTTTATTAATAGCGAAAATTTAACCTAAAAATAAAGTGTTATCATGTAGGGCAAGGGTCACCAAACTTGTTCCTGGAGGGCCGTGTCCTGCAGAGTTTACCTCCAACTTTCCTCAACACACCTGCCTGGAAGTTTCAAGTATACCTAGTAAGGCCTTGATTAGCTGCTTCAGGTGTGTTTGATTAGGGTTGGAGCTAAACTGTGCAGGGACAACGGCCCTCTAGGACCGGATCTGATGACCCCTGATGTAGGGTATGTTGTATAATATACATCATTATCATTAGACTGTTTTATACACTTTTTTATACATATAATTAATAACTATATTAAGAAAGGAAGTATTCAATTGGAAGTGACAGTAAAGACTTAAAGTAACAGTTGCCACAAAAATATTACGCAGCACAACTGTTTTAACATTCATAATAGGAAATGTTTCTTGAGCATGTGAGAATGAGAATGATTTTTGAAGGTTCACGTGACACTGAAGACTGGAGTAATGACTGCTGAAATTTGATAGTTCACCCAAAAATGAAAATTAGCCCATTATTTACTCACCATCCAGGCATCCTAGGTGTATATGACTTACTTGTTTCAGACAAATGCAGTTGGAGTTATATTAAAAATTATCCTGGCACTTCCAAGCTTTAGAATGGCATAGCAAGTGTTTCTCTTCATCAGTCCAAAACAAGTCCAATAAAGTGCATCCATCCACAATAACAAGTGCCTCACATGGCTCTGGGGGGTGAATAAAGGCCTCCTGTAGCGAATCAATGCATTTTGTAAGAAAGATATCCATATTTAAAACATTAAAATCATTTTAAGCTAGCTTGCGCCAACTGCTCATACACAAAAGCAGCTCCAGGTAGGATGACGTGATACGCATGTGCCGCATGTGCCGCTCAGACGTGACGAACGTGAACATAGCGTGGAGAAACCAAAACAACAGTCATGAATTTGAAGCACAAAATGAAGATTTGTAAAGAAAAATTTTAATATAAAGGAGGATTTCAATATAAATCATGATTAGACTGTTTTTCCTTTACTAAAGTAAGGAAACTTTGCTTCCTTTGCTTCTGTAAACAAAGTTGGTTTTTGCACAGGCGCACGTGCAATGCCGACATCCTATGTTATGCACCCGAAGCTGCTTCCGTGTACAACTGTTGGCACAAGCTTGATTAAAGTGGTTTTTATGTTTTGAATATGGATATTTTTCTTACAAAAACGCATCGACATTTTTTGTCTCGTATATGTAAAGTAACTCTTTTACTCTAAAGTTTCTCTTGACCAGTTAGAGTTTTTTTATAAAGAAATGTTGCACATTATAAGGTCAAACTTGTCAAAACTGCCCTTATGCTGCTAAATGACTCAGCCAAGAACATTCTACTCCCTCCTGAATTATCATCTGGATGGCAAGATCTCTCCAACTGTGCCCAACATCATTAGGGATTCTCTAGGTTTCTCTGCAGGCAGCATATCCATCATTAAGATTAATGCCTTACCACATTTCAAATTCCTATTTTCATGCCAAGCCTCTGTCCAGCTTCTGGTTGTTTTGACAGGGGACATCCAAAGATATCTAAATTCAACAGAATGCCCTAAAATACACTTTAGTATGTTAGCATGACCAAACATGAATGTTGATTTTCGATATTAAACTGCATTTCTAAACAATTTCACTTAGAACGTCCAGAATTCATTATAACCGCGGCAAAAGGTGTTAGATTCTGTAGGCTGCAACAGATGGTATATGAAAAGATATAATTATGATTTGATTTCACACTTCTGGTATCTTCAGGTAATTTTGGATCTATGTTCATTAAAGTATATGCAATAAATAGCCTACAAATTTACATAATTACAATATGTAAGTTAAAAAAAAAAACTTCATTAGGTGGAAACTGACTTTTATGAAAGCTCAAACTTGATCATTTTGACAAATTATTTAAATGAAATAGCAGCTTTTGTGCTTATTTATAATTGTTTTATATCTAAATTATTACAACGTTATAACTATTTTGGACTTATATTTTTAAAATTGTTTCAATATGAAAGATTTAAAAAGAACTATTTAAAATATGTTGATCAAATTTGGACCATGTCTCAATAGCCAGTTTGTTGTTGCTGTTAATTTATCTTGAAATATAATACATATTTCAATATTTAGGCCATGCTTAGTGGTCTCTAAAATCTATGCGCGGATTCTTAGTACAACAGGAGGATTAACCATGTAAAATTGCAGTTCATAATAAAGCTGACATTCAACTGACGAGTAAAAGTTTTATTTTACAGGCAGAGAGACAGACAGACAGACAGAGGATTCATAATTGTGACATAACCAAAGCATATTTGATATTATAAAAAAGAGATAAGCCTTTTCATATGTCTAACCCACACTTCTTGCTTCAGTAGGTAATACCTGAATGTGAACACAGCAAAGTAAACTGCACTTGTCAAACAATTTCCTTTGCGTCTTAACAAAAATGGTCACATATCTGTCTACACACTGTTCCAATATAACAGCCGCTTCCATTTCCAACACTCTCTCTCTCTCTCTTCATGTGCCTCCTGTGGGCAGTGTTGTTTTATTGGGAACACCTGTACTGCCTGCTCTAAATTAATTTCTAAAGGCCGGTGGTGAGGGAACTTCACCACCCACAATAAATTCAACTCGCAGGGGAACCAACCAGAGGAATCAGCTTTCTAAAGCTACACTGATGGGAGATGTAGTTCTTCTGACACACTGCGCTATCTGTTAGTCTGAGAGTGTATATTTGTGCCACGAGGAAGAGGCTTTAAGTAGAGACATATGTCATAAGAGAGGGAAAAAAAATGTAAGTGATTTGAAGTGGTGCTATTAACACAACAGCCCTGTAATCATCTTTACACAGTGTCTTTTCATAGCCCGGCTAAACGAAAGAGCTTGGTCCTATAATTGAGGATAATATCTTATTATTTCAAAGCCTTCATGTACTTGGGATTGGCTTTGAGAGCTTTAGATATAGTCCTATGATCTGATAATGCTGCTCAAGGGCTTCTGGGTCGCCTATTTTAAGGATCATTTTGAGAGCGAATACAATGAAAGCAGTACTATAGAGCACTTTGCGTAAAAAGCCCTCTGAGCTTTATGACAGATAACTGTATTTACGAATGAGAACAACTGAAGTGTTTTGTAATTGTTGCCTGTGCAAATCTGTACATGTTTTGTTTACTGCTGAATAAGAAATGGCTGAATAGTTGGTCCACATTCTTGACAAAATCATAATTTCCCATTACTGTGTATGAGAATGATAATGGAGTATACAAAATTAAAAAAAAGATGTCTTTGTTGACCTTGTACTTAGGTGGAGGACTTTTTTCACTTGATTGTTTGGATAAAATAATCAAATTTAATAAAAGACATGATTTAAAAGACAAGCTTTAGTATTGACTTATAAATGTTATATATGAAATTTATTACAAAGTTATTACTGTTTTCTTAGTTGTTGTTTTGTGTTTCCAATAAGACTTCAGCACAGCATAAAAAACATAAATAAAGCATCAATTATGTAACTAATGCACATCCATTGTTTACATATTGTTGTGTTACTGCAAAAAATCTTCCTTTTTTTATGAAAATATGAAGTTTATTTGCAAAAACAGATAAGTCCTTTTTTTTTTTTTTTTCAAAAATCATGTTTTTGATTATGTTATAATGGTTTTATTATGTTAGTTATCTGTATTTTGTAGTTATTTTTACTTAATCAAAATAACCCAACTGCAGTTTGATTGAGATTAACTGGAATGCACCAAGAAAAAAAAAGATTTTTGAAAATTGTTAAAAATCTGTTTTTGCAAATAAACTCTTCATATGTTATTATGATTTGATTTCACACTTCTGTGGTCTTCAGGTCATGTTTGACCTATTTTCACTAAAGATGCAATGATAAATAAATGCAATAAATACCACTTATTTTTGTATTGTATTATTTTTGAACAGTATTCAAAAAGAATTATTCAAAACAAATTTGGACCATATCTGAATAGCCAATTTATTGTTGTTGTTGTTAATTTATAATGTTAATTTATTTTCAAATATAACACTATTATACATATTCTAATTTCTATACATATTCTAATCTATATTTAGGCCATACTTAGTGTTATCTAACATCTCTGCACTGATTCTTAGTACAACAGGAGCATTAACCATGTGAAGAAATCACAGCAGCTTTATTATTCACTTATAATTGTTTTATATGCAATTTATTACAGTGTTATTACTATGCTTTTTTAGTTGTTTTGTATTTCCAATGATACTTCAGCACAGCATAAAATACATAAATAAAGCAGCGATTATGCAACTAAGGAACATCCTTTGTTTGCATATTGTTGAGTTAGGCTAAAAAAAGCTTCCTTTTTTAACTGGATAACAAACAGAAAGACGTATGAAAATGTCTAACACAAGCTTTTTTTTTTGTAATTACTATAGCTTCTTTCACACAAAAATTGCAGCTTGAAGTTTTTTGAAGGTCAGCATACAGAAACATTTCAATGAACACATTTAGCAGTGAATCAACCATAATTGTTGCCATTTTGATCATGTGCAGACCATCTATTTGGGCTTGTAAAAAAGCAATTAGCACAGCTTCTTTCCCAGAATTCTGCGTTTGGAGAAAAACACAGTTTTATAGGACTTTTGATTCCCAGAGTGGAACAGCAGAGTAGTATGTAAATACCGCAGCTTAAAGTGCTTTTTCCAGCTTCCCGTCACCACAGGAAGCACACATTCACCAGGTAGGGGGTCTTCAACATCATATAAAGAACAACTGCTGGGCTAGTAGAGGGTCCAACACATCCAAAGTGGTTCAACCCTCTGAGAAGCAGCTCTCATTCCAACCAGAACTCCAATTTAAAAGCTCTCACCACCATTACAAATGAGTCTCACAGAGCACAAGAGAGACCACACAGCAGCCGGCCAAATCTCTCCTCTCTCTCTTCAAGACAAGAGTGGCTGGTTTACTCGTTCTGTGAAATACAACGGCCGTTAAGTAGATGTGAAGATTCATAGTGTCCATGGGAACCCCTCGAATGGAGACAAGGCCTTTTTAGGGGGACCGCTCCCATGGTGCTTTGTATCTGTAGCCGTGGTGGCTCAGAGCCGTCCAATGGGAGTTCTTACGCTCTGATTGTCTGGTACAGCTTACAGGGAAAGAAGCCGCAAAGACCCAGGCAGGAAGGCCATAATGGGCCAAAGATGTGTCTGTGAACAATGGTGATCTCTTAGTATGGCAGTGGGGAGATAAGCAGCATTTCTTTTGCTTGGCATGGCATTAAAAGCACACTCACTGTTTCTGGAGCGATCACGGCTGGTGAAGGCAAGAAACAGCAGCCCTGCAGGTTCATATTATTGCCGCATGAGAGTTGGATGCTACGAGAGTGCCGTATGGTGGTCGCTTGCTAAACTGCAGCGATATGCTATGCTTCACTAGCCAGTAAATGGATGATGCACCAACTGATACACATGTACCCAACAGCAATATGTTCAAAAAACAATCATACTATGGAAACATAAAAGTAGACCAAATCAGAGAATGTATAATATGAAAATGTATAATACCTGAAGAGAGCTCATTCCTGTGAAGCTTTCATTCTATTCAGCAGTTAACAATAAATATAAAAAGGACAGCACATAATGATAAAAATTTTGGATATGGGCATGGTTAACCTTTATTAAGACTGTAATTTTGTCTTTTTTGGAACAGTGGTTAGGCTGAACATTATAAGTACAAGTTTGGTTATACAAAAATTGCCCTAAAAGGATAGTTCACTCAAAATTAAAAATTCAGAAAGTTCTGTTATAATTTGCTCAAACTCTCGTCATTTCAAATCTATTTGACTTTCTTTCTTTTGTGGAATGTAAAAGTAGATTCTGTTTCTGTTTTGTCAGTGGTCACTAAATTTGGTATTCAGTTACCAAATCTTCAAAATATCTACAGAAGACTGTCTTCCCTATAAGGAAAGATATGCAGGTTTAGACCACTGTTCACGACAATTTTCACGACAATGACAATGACAATGACAAATGGGTAACTAATTGCTGGTTCTAAATCTCATTTGTATGTTTTTATATGATCTGCTTACAGTTCAGTTAAGACAAAAAATACTTTTTTTTTCCATGCATATAGCTTAAGCGCATAGTCGAACATGTAACCTTTCGAAGTTGACAGCCAGTTGCCGCATGCACACTAGAAAATTTCTTTTTTCTTTCTCTCTTTCTTTCTTTCTTTCTTTCTTTCTTTCAACTGTTTAAGTTATGGAGAACTAATATCTGTTTTGTACCATTATATACACTGACAACCACCAAAAACAGGTGGTGATGAGAAAGTCATGCGATGAATCAAAGCTCATTACAAGCAGCTTTTACACAAGCTGAGGAAGTAAATTATAAAAATCTAGAAAGTGCACAGTTTCATATACACAAATACAAAACACAATCAACACACCTGACACTAAAAAAATGCGGTAAACATTTTTTAAAGTAAATAGCTCACCTAAAAATGAAACTTCTGTCACTAATTACTTACCTTAATGTTGTTCCAAACTTGTAACCCCTTCGTTCATCTTCGGAACACAAAGATATTTTGATTAAATCTGAGTGTTTTTTTTCTCTCTGCATAGAGAAACTGAAACGTTTTATGGCCAAGAAAGGTAGTAAAGAGATAAATCAGT
>JAHKKF010538452.1:2453-35328 GCA_019740295.1 Labeo calbasu
TTATAATATAAATTTAAATATTCTGTTATAAATAAAAATAATATAAATAATTACAAGTATTAAATAAAAAATGTTATCGTAAATGTACATTTTATAAATATAAAAATAAAAATAATATAAATATTATATATAAATATAAACTTATGTAATTTATAGAAATAAAAAAAGAACAAATAAATAACATGAACAGGAGTTTAACTATTTTTTTATTATAGAAAAGTTATTAGAAATGTAAATATTAATAAATGAAATATTAAATATAAACGATATTAAAATAATGTTATATGATTAACAATTATATAAATTCAGATGAAATAAATAACATTTATAATATAAATTTAAATAATAAAAATACATATAATACAATTTTAAATATTAAATATAAAAGGTTATCATAAATATAAATTTTATAAATATAAACATTATATAAATATTATTAAATATAAATAATATTAAAATAAATAATGGTATTATAATATAAATTGTACACATATGAATATTTAATCATGTATAATTTAATTAAATATTTAATTAAATATCTATTGTTTATATTTCTATTTTTGAACAAATTCTCAATATCTTAATATTGAATAAACACACATACCTGATATTTGATACTGACCTTTACAGTAAATCTCTCCATCTTTATCTGCTAGGGTTGTGGACTCCAGACTCTTGCCACACTTTGCACATCTGAAGCAGCTCTTATGCCAAGACTAAAAGAGATGAAATGTGATGCCCAAAATGTCATTTTGTCAATCAATTTAATTTTTTTTTGTGCTTGGTTGCTGTGCCTGAAACATGTTTTGTTTGGCAGTGATTTTGTCAGTTTGCTGCATTATTTGTCTTTCATATGAGGGCAGGTAAGGACATGGTGCTATTATCTTGGCATTATAATTATATATGGAAGTCGATAATGAGAGTATTTTGACAGCCAGGCCAAAACAACAAAACATTTCTCCAAATTCATAGACCGTAGTTGTGTTAACCAGTTTGGTAAGGCCCAGGGCAAAGTGACTATCTCCACAAGTCTAGTCAAGTAAAACCAACTCACATTTCCTCCTCCAACCACCTTCTCTGCCGCGTACACGGCGGTTCCACAGCGAGGGCAGACATCAGAACCGCCGAGCTTCTGCGCGAACTTTGACGGGTTGGGGTTGTTGGTTGGACGATGGGATGTTTGCCTGTGCGACCAATTCGGAGCAGCTACTTTAATGTACATTAGTACAGACACAATGCAAAAGAAAACATCCTACTAACCCGGCCGGTTTGATTCCCAGAGCTTCGCCCGTGTCCATGCTGAGGGTTCCCGCTCCTCCACCAAAGCCGTAACCTTTTGGGCCGTATTTCTTGCCGTAGCAGGATTTGCAGTAGATCTCGTCCTGATGCACCGCTACTGTTGTGCTGTCCAGATTCTTTCTGCACGCCACTGCAGTGAACACAGATGTGCATACATAATCAGTACACTGTTATGCAAAGACAGTTTGCTTTGTAGATCATGTTGCACTTCAAAGCAAAATAAACAGTTGCTCTTTCATATATCACCGACTTCTAATTCTCACAGAAACCTGATTTTTCTTAAGAGGTCATTGTACTGTAAAATCATGCTGAACTCTACTATTGAAACCAAACTACCAAAAATGACTCTGTTTGTACTTCCAGCAAAGTTTATTTTCAGAAATGTGAATGTCTTAGTAGAGCAAGTCAAGAATCAGAATATTATAATGATATCTGAAGGATCATGTGACTGGAGTAATGATGCTAAAAATTCAGCTTTAAAATTACAGGAATAAATTACATTTTAAATTATATTCAAATAGAAAACTCTTATTTTAAATAGTAAAAATATTTCAAAATTGTACTGTTTTTGCAGTACTTTGGATCATTAAAAACACTTGATTAAAAACACAGTTAATCTCAGCGGTTGTAATCAGTGATGGGCAGTATACATGTATTTGAAATACAAAATACTATTTTGCATTTAAATACATTTAATCTTAGTATTTTAGTAATTTAAAATAACATAAAACACTTTTTGGCAATAAACCTATTTATTAGACTGCTGATTTCCTGTATCAACAAGTATACATAAATACCATTATATGAATAATAATTATATAAATACAGATGAAATAAATAACATGTATAATATAAAATAATCTGTTATTAATTAAAATTATATAAATAATTATAAATATTAAATATAAAATGTTATCATAAATAAACATTTTATAAATATAAAAATTATATAGATATTATATATAATATTAAATATAAATAATATTAAAATAAATAATGGTATTATAATTAAATTGTACACATATAAATATACATTAGATAAATAATCTGAATATTTAATATTATTTAATACTATTGTAAATACAAAAATACTAAGATTAAATTTATTTAATAAATTCCAAATACATTTGACTTTTTCCAAAGGTATTTAAACACTTTCACCCTGTTTCACAAACAATGCTTAAGCCTAGTCCTAGACTAAAATGTAAGTCTGAGCTGTTTCAACTGAAAGAAACGTGCACTGACTGATCTTAAAATATATCAATGCCTTTGTTTTGTCTTTAGGTGCACACCAGTAATGTTTTTTTTCTAAGACACGTTTATAAAAACTACTTAAATGTCCTAATTAAAGCATGACCTAATCCTGGCTTAGTCTAAGCCCTGTCTGTGAAACCGGGCCCTTATGTATTTTGCAAATACAAAAATACTTAGATTAAATGTATTTAAACAAAATAGTATTTTGTATTTCAAATACATGTATTTGAAATACTGCTCATCTCTGGCTGTAATATTCTTGATCCGAGCTGTCGACACAACAGAAAATGGCTTTTAATTTCTATATTATGACCTTATATCCTTATAACATTATGTTTGTACTTAAGGAAACATCATAAAATTTAAAAATGTAGTTCATGACCCTTTAAAGTCAATATGAAATCAAAACTGAATCAAAATTACTGTTGAAACAGCAAGAGTATATAGTATATGAGCTATAAAATGGATGTGTTTAGCATTTCTCAGTTTGATCATGTTAGAAGATTTTTATAAGAAGTTCATACTGAGATATCTGACTTTCTGATGTCTCTGCAAGTCTGAGCACAGTTTCAGACCCTGTTGAGATCTTGTTTGAAACTCTAGAGGATGCAACTGAGTTGTTTTTTTCATGAGAAACATTAGAAATAAAATTGAGGTATTTAAAACATGTACACGTTCCTTACTATTTGGTGACCTAATACTTATGCATTGGATGCATCATCAATGTAAACGTGTGTGTTAGTGTCATCTAGACATAAACATTCATTTGTTCCACAGATATGCAGTCAGACACAGATGATATGCAGCCTTAAAAGGCAGACGAATCCACCGGGATGTTCATTTGTACAGCACCTAATATGGACACACTTTTAAACAGGAAAGATTTACTCGCCCATGAGTTTTGTATCCAAACTCATGCCAGCTTTCCAAGCACTCTGAGCACTTTTGCCATTAGTTCAGAAGCACAAACCACTATTTATGATCCAATATTTTTTATTGATTTACTAGAATAACTAAAACTAAAACTGAATATCTAAAATATTAATAAAAGCTATCTCAATTCTTATAAAACAGACTCAAAAAAGTCTTCTTTTAGGACAGAAAAATCATAAATGAGATCCGCTGGCAAAATAATCATTTCCTCTTGGTTGGCGTCATGCTATCGCATTCACAGCTGCCAGTTTTGTTCAAAAACAATATATTATATTTTCCATGATATATACGACCATCTGCATGAATAATTTTCCATTTTCCGGTTAACACCCTCTCTCCGCAGGACAAACCCTCAGCACCCCTTTCCACATGCACATCCTTTCTGCTTAAAATACTCCATTAGTGCACTGGAGGCGTCAGGTGAACGTCTGTGTCGATATGTGTCTGTCTCTAATAGATTTCCCCGCTTGAGCTCCAACATCTGCTTCCATCGCTCACGTTAGTTCACATTTTGTGATGTGAATACAGCATCAGTAACAGACAGAGATACAGCAGGGTTTGGGTCAGCTGTGTGTGACTTACTGCACAGAAAGCAGGACTTGTGGAAGCTTTGTCCTTCACACTGAACCTCCTCTGCAAAATACACTGTCTTCTTACAGCAGCCACACTTGTTTCCTCCTCCCAGCGGCATCCTGACAGTATCAATGCATGCAGACATGAAAACATGCACAAATTACTTCAAAAATGCACATTAGGCCTCAGTGATTTTTGTCATTTCTGTTGTGCATTTTATGCGTTTCAATCCAGTTTTCTTCATTACTAGGTAAATTCTTACTGGATAAAGGATCATTTGTCATTGCCAGTGTTTTCGAAGTCTGCTGTTTTTTGGAAGTCATGGAAGAATATGCATGTAATCATAATTTATGTTACTCATTAACACTTAACAATAAGATTTCTTTGGTTAGCCTTAGTTAACTACATTAGTTAACTTGAACTAACAATAAAAATACTTCTAAAGCAGTTATTAATCTTCTGAATTTCAACATTTACTAATACATTTAGTTAACAGTAACAAAGAACTGTTTTTTATTAACCAACATTAACTAAGATATAGAATGTATTGCTAACTGATAGTTCATTATAGCTTATGGATTAAGCAACTTTAACAAATTGAAGCTTATTGTACAGTGTTATATACTCTACACAAACTGTGCATCTGATATAAAAATCTGGATAAAGGTCAAAACGCAGGTGTTCTATCAACCCCACTGTTACAAAAACATTGTTTTATGGAGAGTAATAGTAAAGCTCTTACCTGTAGTGATAGTTAGTCACTAGAAGAGAGAGTCTGGAGTGTTGGAGAAAGTCTGAGTCCTCGTATGAGTCCAGAGAGGATGAGACTGATGAAGAGATGAGGAGCGGGAGGGAAAACAGATGCGGGACACGACAAAGGGAGACAGAGAGAGAGAGAGCGAGAGTCATTTCTAACCTATCTGGCTCTTCTCAAATGACCATTTGACAGTTTTCTTTTTATATTTATGTCTGTTATGTTATATATTGTCAGTTGAACATAGCAAGTTGATGCTGCATTATTTATCAATCTAGCATCAGTTTGTCATGGCCAACTAACAATCATTAGTCATAAGTCTCTTACTTAATCTTTAACATTTGAATTACCAAACAAACTAGAATCACTATGAATCATTTGTATATACCGTACAGTTTATGTCAGTTATTTTCAGAACTGTAATGCTTTCAGGAAGACATGCAGTGTTGTAGTGACCCGTGAAAAATGCTTACACGTGTGTTTTGACCTTAAACGGTGTTTGTTAGGAGGACTGAAATCCCTCACCCACCTCATACCAAACACAATGAGCAACAGCTGGACCTGCTACTGGAACGCAAAACTCAGATCTCATCAGGAAATGAGAAGCGGAAGAATGTCAGCTAGTTAGCTGGTCAAAAAATAATGCAGATTAGTCGGTTGGTCAGTTAGGGACTCGAGCTGGGGTGCATTTCCCAAAAGCATTGTTAACCAACTATGGTCACAAGTTCTGCTGAACTTGAACTTGTTAGTTAAGAAATAAAGCTGTTTAGTAGCTAGTTAGTTTGTTAGTTAGTTAGGAAATAGAACTGATTGGTTAGTTGAGAAAAAATCTGGTTGTTACTTAACGAATAAAGCAGATTAGTTGTGAAACAAAGCTACTTGTTAGTTAGTTAGGAAATAAAGCAGATTAGTTAGTCAAATAAAGCTAGTTAGTTTTAGTTAATTAGTTTAAAAAATAAACCAGGTTAGTTGGGAAAAAATAATTAATTAGTAAGTTAAAGTTAGTTAGTTAGGAAATGAAGCAGATTAGTTAGACCGTCAAAAACTAAAGCTGGTTAGTTTGTTTTATTTAGTGAATTAATTAATAATTTAATTAGTTAATTGAAAAAGTTAGTAAATTGTTAGGAAATGAAGCAGATTAGTTAGACAGTTAAGAAATAAAGCAGGTTATTTTTAGTTAGTTCAGAAATGAATACAGTTAGTTTTAGTTAGGTTTACTTAGTTTCCGTAAATTAGAAAATAAACCAGATTAGTTAGTTGAGAAATAAAGTTAGTTAGTTAGTTAATTAATTAGTTTTAGTTAGTTAGGAAATAAAGCAGATTAGTTAGACCATCAAAAACTAAAGCTGGATAGTTAGACAGTTAAGAAATAAAGCAGGTTATTTGTAGTTAGTTCAGAAATAAAGTAATACAGTTAGTTAGTTTTAGTTAGGTTTACTTAGTTTCCTTAAGTTAGAAAATAAACCAGATTAGTTAATTGAGAAATAAAGTTAATTAGTTTTAGTTAGTTTTTAAAGCAGATTTGTAAGATAAGAAATCAAGCAGGTTAGTTAAGAAATAAAGCAGGTTAGTTTTAGTTAGTTCAGAAATAAAGTTAGTTAGGTTTAGTTAGTTAGATTTAGTTTAGAAAATAAACCAGATTAGTTAGTTGAAAAATAAATTTAGTTAGGAAATAAAGCAGATTAGTTAGATAAGAAATTGAGCAGGTTAGTTAAGAAATAAAGCAGGTTAGTTAGTCAGTTAGTTAGGTATTTAGTTAGTCAGGAAATAAAGCAGATTAGTTTTGATTCGAAAGTGCTTGTCTGCAGTTTTACATGTGTCTTCCATGTACACATCTGTGCATAAATACTACGCCAAGTAAAAAATAAAAGGTAAATATGGATATTGGTTTTGATTTATCACACCAAAACAAAGCCAAATTATACTGACAAAGACGTAATGTGGTAATATGATAATAAAATGCTGTTCTTGTAAGATATGGTAATCAAATTGTGCCTGGTACTGTATATTTCAAAGTACCAATATTCTACCACGGTACCACATTACTCTCTGTAAGTTTTACTATAATTTAACTCCGGTTTCTCCTCGTGTTGCATGTTCACAGCTGCACATGAATATTACAGCACACATCTTCTGTCTCTGCCAAGAGACTGTGAGCCTGCTGATGGTGCTGTTCTTCCGGCACAGATTCATCCGATCCAATGACTTCCTTCGATTGTCGATGAAATGAGGGTGTTGGAAACTGATCCATAGCCTGGAGGCTGAGCAAAAAAAGTCCTAGCGCTCTGCTTCAGCTGTGTGTGTTACAGAAGCCTTTTTATATATGGCCCTTTGGTCACACACAGGAGTCTGTCTCCTCTGGACATCCGCTATGAGCACGAATGTGTGACCAATGCATTAATCCACCGTTGGGGAAACAGGAGTCGAGGACAGGAAGGTTTTCATGTAAATTTAAGCATGTGTTTGGGTCTGTGAGAGAGAACGACTCGTGTGCTGTGAAGTTAATGTAACGGAAATTTAGGCACTGCTGCTTCATTTATTTAATATTCGGCCTGAATAATATTGTCAGCGGCTCTGCGTCAGCATCTGTGAGTAAATGATTATGTTATATTCAATAGTGCATTCGTTTCCATTTGTTTAATTATGCTGTTGGTTTGTTAACCTGTAAAAAACAAATGAAATTAGTCATATAGATTTTATAAATCACTTTTTATAAATCACATTGATTTTGCTTAATGGTTTGTTGAACTGGCATTAATTAAATAAGTAAACGTAATCATTTTATTAGTGGTTTTGTATAATTTGTAAGTATCATGGCTGTTGTAAAGCATCTTAAAGGGATAATTTAACTAAAAAATAGAATTAAAATTCATCATTTACTCACTCTCATGTTGATTATTAGGACTTTAAAAGCTATTGAACACAAAGCTATTGAATGGCTTCGGAGGACTAAAACATAGTCCATATACTGTACAGTTTTCGCTTTTTTAGCTTTTTTGGAGCTCTGAACATCTGCTTTTGTGTTCTTCAAAAGCAAAAAGTAAGTCATAATAGTTAAAAAATATAGTGACTAGGATTTTAGGATGGTTTGGGGAGCAAATATTTATGAATTTAAGAAATCATACTGACACAGAAATAGCCATATATAAATGAAATAAAATAAAAAGGAAGAGCTTATCTGCTTTTTTGCACGTGTCTTGCATGTTCACAGTTGTGCGTGAATATTATGCCTCTTTAGGTAACTTGCATGTCAGTCAGTAATATTTCAGAAAATATTTAAGAAAATATTGACTGGGATTTTAGGATGTTTTGAAGGCAAATAACTAGGAATTTAAAAAATAATACACAGAAGTTGTCATAATTACAATTACAAATGCAATTATTTATTTAGATTTTTTTTTGTTTTATATATATAATTGCATGTGTCTTGCATGAATATTATGCTGCATCTGTCCTTGCCAAGTAACAAAAAGTAAATATTGGTCTTTGCGCAGTTTCAGAGGACGGCCAGAAGAGGGTGCGCTCACTCTTCTGCACTGACTTGATGTATTGAGACACACCCTTGCTCGGTCGCATGCTGTGTTTCTCGCTTTTCTTTCACAATCACTGGCTCTTGGCCTATAGGGCATTAACTGAAATCATACGTTTATGATAGCATCATAATTTTTGCTTCAAACCGCCTGTGCTTAAAGTATATCTTTCTCATCTAGATTCTTCCTTGTACATGTGCATTCACGATTTCTATATTTTCCCACCGCAAAACAAACAAAGCACGTGCCGAAGCCGCATATTTTCTCTGCTGCTCTTTATTTTGCGTGGGAGTCCGCTATTATAATTATGACTGTGGTCTTAATGGAATAAGCAGAGTTAAAGAGCATTAGCTGAGTACACGTAACCCGGATGATGTGAAACAGAGATGTGATGGTCAGCGCGTATGTGTGTGTGTGTGTGTGTGTGTGTTGTAGATGGATCACTCCATCATGCTCAGATTAGATTCAGTCCAGTAAAGCCTGATAAACGAGCGGCTGCAGCTGCAGTTCTGCCTTTAATGCGGCTGAAACTTGAGCCTGTCTGCAGAGAGACTCACCCTCCTTATAAAACATTTCACACTGATGGATGACACACCACTTTATTCATCACCTTCATCATCAACATCACATGCAGGTAAAAGTTAGCATCTTGATGTGATGTTAATACTGTGTAATGTTGATGATGATGATGATGATGATGATGATGATTTTCAGGTTATGTTGGGGAGGATGAAGATGATGTCCATGTATGCCTGTCTTACTGCATTGTACAAATTTCATTATAAATTGTGATATGAAGATGAAAGTGTTGATCATGATGATTACAATTTATTATTAATAATAATGATAATAAAATTAAGAAAGTAAAACATCCAAACTATAAGATACTAAGTCATAATTATGTCAAAATGGTGGCATACCAAGTCAGAATTACAAGTCAAAAGTCAAATTACTAGATTACTAAATTACAATAATAAATTACTAGTTACTACTAGTTATAATTACTAGTCATAGATATGAGGCAAAAGTAGAAACTGACATATTAAATCATAAAAAGTAAAAATTATGAGACTGAGTCTTAATGTCACAATAATGTCATGTTAATGTCAAAATTATGAGAAGTCATAAATGTGAAATAAAAATATAATTATAATAAATTATAAGATACTAAGGCATAATTATGAGTCAGTTAAACAGATAAACAGTTGAAATGATGACAGCCAGATTTATAAAACTAAGTTAAAATTATGAAAGTCAAATTTATGAGGTATTAAGTTATGACAAAAAGTTGAAATGATGAGTTACTAGGTCATAATTATGAGTCAGTTATGGCATAAAAAGTTTAAATTATGAGATACTGTAAGTCATAATTATGAGTCAGTTATGATATAAGGTGAAATTATCAGATTTATAATACTAAGTTATGACATAAAAAGTTTAAATTATGAGATTGAGTCTTAATGCCATAATGATGTTATGTTAATGTCAAAATTATGAGAAGTCATAAATGTGAGATAAAAATATAATCTAGAGATAAGAAATTATGACATACTAAGTCATTGTCAGTGATGAGATAAACAGTTGAAGTTATGAAATGTTATTTTGGCATAAAAAGTTACTAAGTCGTGAATCAGTTATGAGATAAAAAGTTGAAATTATGAGAAAGTCGAATTTATGAGATACTAAGTTATTATGGCATAAAAAAATTGAAGTTATGATACTAAGCCATAATTATGAGTCAGTTATGAGATAAAAAGTTGAAATTATGACAGTCAGATTTATGAGATATTAAGTTATGACAGAACATTGAAATTATGATACTAAGTCATAATTATGAGTCAGTTATGAGATAAAAAGTTGAAATTATGAGAAAGTCGAATTTATGAGATACTAAGTTATTATGGCATAAAAAAATTGAAGTTATGATACTAAGTCATAATTATGAGTCAGTTATGAGATAAAAAGTTGAAATTATGACAAATTTATGAGTTATGTTGTTATGGCATAAAAAGTTGAAATTATGAGATACTAAGTCATAATTATGGGTCAGTTATGAAATAAGGTGAAATTATGACAGTCAGATTTATAATACTAAGTTATTATGACATAAAAAGTTGAAATTAGGAGATACTAAGTCATGAGTCAGTTATGAGATAAAATATTGAAATTATGACAAAGTTAGATTTAGGAAATATGAAGTAATTATGGCATAAAAGTCATAATTATGAGTCAGTGATGATAAGTCAAATTTATAAGATATTAAGTTGTGCCAAAAAAAAAAATTTTTTGAAATACTGTAAGTCATAATTATGAGACAGTTATGAGATAAACAGTTGAAATTATGACAGCCAGATTTATAATTCTAAATTGTTATGACAAAAAAAGAAATTATGAGATACTAAGTCATGAGTCAGTTATGAGATAAAAAGCTGAAATTATGACACGGTCACATTTATGAGATATTAAGTTATTGTGGCATAAAAATATACAATTATGAGATACTGTGTCATAATTATGAATCAGTGATTAGATAAAAAGTTGACATTATGACAAAGTCCAGTTTATAAGAAATGTTAATATGGCATAAAAAAAAATTAAATTATGATACTAAGCCATGACTAGTCAGTAATGAAATAAAAAGTTGAAATTATGAGTTACTAAGTCATAATTTTGAGTCAGTTATGAGATAAAGAGTTGAAATTATGACACATTTATGAGATACGTTGTTATGACATAAAAAGTTGAAAATATGAGACACTAAGTCATGAGTCAGTCATGAGATAAAATATTGAAATGATTATAGAAAGTCAAATTTAGGAAATATGAAGTAATTATGGCAAAATGAAATTATAAAAAGTACATTTTATGAGATGTTAAGTTATTATGGCATATAAAAAAAATAAATTATGATACTAAGCCATAATTATAAGTCAGTGATGAGATAAACAGTTGAAATTATGGCAGCCAGATTTATAATACTAAGTTATTATGACATAAAAAGTTAAAATGATGAGATACTAACAGTTATGAGATAAAAGGATGAAACTATGACACTCAAATTTATGAGATACTAAGTTATGACAAAATGTTGAAATTATGAGATGCTAAGTCATAATTTTGAGTCAGTTATGAGATAAAAAGCTGAAATTATGACAAGGTCACATTTATGAGATATTAAGTTATTGTGGCATAAAAAGTCAAAATTATGAGATACTGTGTTATAATTATAAGTTAATTATGAGTTAATTATGAAATTATGAGATGCTAAGTCATAATTTTGTATCAGTTATGAAATAAAAAAGTTGAAATTATGACAAAGTCAAATTTATGGCGTATTAAGTTATTATGGCATAAAAAGTCAAAATTATGACATACTAAATTATTGTTATGACACAAGTCGAAATGATGGGATCCTAAGTCAATTCTGAGATCATGACAAAAAGTCATAGTTATGAAATAAAAGGACAAAATTCCTATTGTGTCATAATTTTTTAATTTTACATAATAATTCTGATTTACCAAAGCATTTTTTAATGTGGTGAAAATGGGCTTAATATCTAGTATCTCATAATATCTCTTTGATGGATTTCCTTCTGAAAAAAAATACAGCTTAAACCATTTTGCTCCAGCTTTAGTTCCAAGATGGTTTAAACTGGTTTTAGATGGTTAAGTTGGTTAATGTTTCAAGCACACCAACTTTACTAGTGTAGTCATAATAGACAATCAGCCAAAAACAAAATGCCAATACTACCCTGCAAACCAGTGATGTGATGGTTTAACTGGTAAACTGGCTAAAACAGCTCATCTAAGATGTTTGTTTTATGACAAGGTAACAGTGATTTAAAAAGTAATTTAACATTAAAAATGTAAATGCATCCTGAAGTGTAAGTGTAAGTTTGTGCCATCTGACAGGATCATGGCGTACCCTTCACTTTAACAGCACTTCCCTCTGAGAAACTGTGTATGTGTGAGTGTGAGGAAGAAGGCATGAAAAATGAGGAACATTTCAGACTCTGTCATTTAAAATGTGACCGCTTAACAGTTATAATGTACTTTAAAGACTTGCTGTAGAAAGGAACAGCCTGTACATAATGATCTGAAATAACCAACGTGATCCATTTAAATCCCAGCCGAACGTGGCCTGAGAGCTCTGTACATGCAGGTAGGATCCATATCCACTGCTAATGGCCCTCAGCGTGGGTCTATACCTCCGTTCAGGCTTAGGTAAAAATATCCATCCAACCTGGACGTACGCCAGCTCGTCCATTTACTAGTAAAGAGAATATGTATTTCAATAAAGGCGCTGGGCGAATATTTAAGAAGAGAGACCGGTTCCTTTCAGAGCCTGGAGAAGAGATGGTGACTCTCCTCTGAATCACTGCAATGTTGTAATTATGATACTTAAATGAAGGTTGGAAGCTTTACTTAGTATCTTGTACAGTATGCAACTAGCAAGACAGTCTACGCTGGATCTGTAACATTTCTCTGTAAGTAGATTTTTCTCTATTATTCGTAAGTTGGTTAACGGTGCATCGAGTTACAGTATGTATGTTATGTTATGTTATGTCAGCACATCTTGGAGACTATTACATTGTTTTTGTCATGTTTCTAAACTGCCTATGCTAAACTAAATACACACTAACGAGTTTTAGACTAATAATGTTTACACGGCTGGCTGCAATTTGGGTTTTGAGTCTGAGTTGGATTTGCTTTCGGCAAAAATCCTGTGATCTTAACACGTGCCACACTTTTTGTCGCTTGTAATTTGGTGTTTTAAAAACCACACGCAGTATTAGGATGAAATCACTACCCTAGTATATGATGATGTCGTGGTGCCATGATGTCAGACAGATGTAGAACATCCAGATGTTGCTAAGCTAACAGTTCAACCCTCTAGTAGGCATAAAAAATACGATGAGCATGAATATTCAATAAAATACAGAATTTTTATGGTATTTTACTATTTATGTTTGTCTGTAAATGTATGTGTGTTAATGTTAAATCTAAATTTATATTTATTTTGCTTGATTTTTTTTGTCTCTACCATCGTGCGTATTATTTACACATTATTTATAAACATTTTGAATTAGCTTTTATTTGTACATTTTTAGTTTTTGTTTTGATTTTAGTTGACAGTTTTAGTAATTTTGTTATTTGTATTGGTATTTGTATTTTTTACTGTATATTTTGAATATTTTAAACTTAATTTTTATTGCATTTTTGCTCATTTTTAGTTTTTTAACTCATTTATTTTAGTAGCAAGACAGAACAGGTTTTTTTATTTTTTTATTTTAAGCTAATCTTGAAAAATTTTGAAGTAGCTACTTTTGGTAAATTTTTAGTTTTTATTTTTATTTTAATTTAAAAGTTGTTTTATTATATATTTTCGTAATTTGTATTAGTGTTTGTTGTCTTTTAAATATTACTTTTTGTTAAATGTTCAGATTACTACATGATTATTTAATATTTTTAAATTACTTTTTTATTTCATTTTTGCTCATTTTTAGTACTTTAACTCAATTGTTTCAGTAGCAAGACAAGACATTAAAATGATAGATATTTACAATTAACAAGATATTAAAATGTTGAATTAGCTTTTATTTGTATATTTTTAGTTTTCATTTTGATTTTAGTTAAAAGTTTTAGTAATTTTGTTTTCATATTTTTTTTAAGTTTTTGTTGTTGTTTAAATATTGCTATATAGTTTTTTCATTTGTTCAAATTACTATAAAATTTTGTAATATTTTAAAATGAATGTTTATTTCATTTTTGCTCATTTTTATCTCATTTATTTCAGTATCAAGACAAGAAAGCTTTTAAAATTTAGTTTTTCATCTAATATTCATATTTTTTTATTATTTACACATTGCTTATTACAATTTTGAATTAGTATTTATATATTTTTAGTTTTCATTTTGATTTTAATTAAAAGTTTTAGTAATTTTAGTGTTTTTGATTTTAGTTTATAGTCGTTGTTTCAAAATTACTGTATAATTTTGTAATATTGTAAAATAAATTTGAATTTAATTTTTGCCCATTTTTGGTACTTTAACTCATTTATTTCAGTAGCAAGACAAGAAAGGTTTTAAAAGTTAGTTTTTCTTCTAATATTCATTTTTTTTATTATTATTTACACATTGTTTATTACAATTTATAATTAGTATTTATTTATATATTTGTAGTTTTCATTTGGATTTTAATTAAAAGTTTTAGTAATTTTAGTGTTTTTGTAGTTGATTTTAGGTTATAGTTGTTTCAAAATTACTGTATAATTTTTTTAATTGTTCAAATTGCTAAATTTTAAAATTAATTTTTATTTAATTTTTGCTCATTTTTAGTACTTTAACTAATTTACTTAAATAGCAAGACAAGACAGGTCTTTTTAATTTAAAGTTTTTAATCTAATCATGTTTTGTATTTTTTTTATTTCAAATTAATTTAAATTATTGAAAATTATTAGTAATCATTTTAGTTTTTTTTTTTTTTTTTTTGAAGTGGCATTTAGGTGTTTTTACACAGGCTCTTTAATGCTGCTCTGAGGTGGCGTAGATGCATTTACACAGCAATTATAGCTGTGTCTGAGCTGGCATAATTTAGGATGCCTGCTATGCAACATTGCAACTTTACACTAAATTTTGAGCAATCACAGAGCAG
Organism: Labeo calbasu; assembly: GCA_019740295.1. Classification (NCBI taxonomy): domain Eukaryota; kingdom Metazoa; phylum Chordata; class Actinopteri; order Cypriniformes; family Cyprinidae; genus Labeo; species Labeo calbasu. Next base: position 17,451 of record JAHKKF010538452.1, read on the forward strand.
CCTTAACATAACTGTGTAAAGGCACAAAAAGGGTGCATACATTGCTTCCTTAGCATTTGGCATCTTCAAACAGTATAATAATGCTGCATTGTTTTTGTACCAGCTTTCAATTTGCCTATGATGTTTTAAATGCTGTCCAGGTAGGCAGAATAGTTGCTTTTGGAACAGATCTAAATAGTCTTTCACTGTGCACGACCTCAGGGAGCGGTGTAATATAATACTAGTCTATATTCAATAAATTCCATCAAACAAGACAGCTGTTTAAACGTTCAGTAAAGTCACATGTATGAGCTTTATGATCTTCGAAGTGAAGTTGGAATTGTATTTCGATTTGCGGAGCCCCTCAGGAAATGTCCTTTACAATGACGTTTAATGACATTTTGATATTTTACGGCCCGTTAATTACATTGTCCCTTACAAGATTGTTATTTCAGAAAAATGATGCGCAACTCGCATACAAGTTACACCCATTTCAACATGCATTTACCACTAAACGAATGATATTCGATAGCTGAGGGAATTTGGTGTTGTTGCACAGTTTATTATTTTCCTGTTGGTTTAATCTAGTAAAATCAAGCTATTAAAGTCCCTGGACTCTGTTGGTTTCAGGACGCTGGTAAAGCTGCTCGAGTCTTCCACAATATTGGTTTTTAAACCCTGAGCCCGTGCCTAGTTGTCAGATGACTCATCGAGAGGAAAAGTTGAGTCGTGGATTATAGCATGAGCTGATCTCTCATGAAGGCTTTCATAAACATTTGGGCTGATCTTCAACGTCATCTAGTTTCTAGGCTTTAATGTAACTTTAAATTTTCTGTCTTGAGTGTGTCTTTAGTATTGAACATTTTCAATACAAAACTAAATTTGTACAACACACAGTGTCATAATGATGGGATTCAGTAGCGATTGATCTTAAAATGCCTTGACAAACACTCTCAGAAAAACCAGCTCTGTTGAATCTGGGTCAGCCGTGCCAGGGTGTGCTGGATTTTAACATATTGTAGTTGGATCCAAAAGAGCAAGTCCCTCAGGCTGAAACATCAAGACTACTAGATTTGTATGATTACTACAGCGGCTTTGCACTTGTTAATGCCTGCCAGACTGAATGCGTTTGCTAGTTGTAAGAGTACAAAGTTTTTTAGTTCATATGTCAGATATGAAGCTCCTCTGTGATTTTCATTTCAATATGAATTTTAACTTGCGGGTTTATAAAACAACGAGTCTTGATCTTGTGGTCTCTGTCTTATGTCTTTAGACCACATGAACGTGGCTTTGGTTTGAGTTTCATTATTTAAAGTCAGGTCATAAAAGAAGTCCCAGACCACAGTCTATTTCCAGCGTACTAAAGGCGATTATTACCTAAACCACTAGTTGGCGCAATATCTTTAACATTGTGCTTTGTCTTTGAAACGAACGCTTCTTTTGCATCTCTTATTACAGTCAGAATCTGAACTTTTTTTGATTCTCAAGTGGTTCTTGTTTGAAAAAGGTTCAGATGTGAGACCAAAATACTGATTAAGAAGAATATTATTTTTCAGATGGTTCTCAAGTGAGGAGAAATCTTGAGAACATGAGCTTTAATGAAGTCATCTGGGTGGAGTGTATTTGTTTATAGGTCTAATCAATATTTGTGTCTCTGATTGTCTGCAGACAGTAGCTCAGATTATACTGTTATGTCTCCAGAGCAATTAGGACTGTATTACTCTGTTTTGTTATAAAATTGGCCTATTAAACTACATCTATTAAAAGACTTTCCCTGACAACTTTCCCTCATTAACTTTCATTGCAGCTCGTTCTGTTGCTGAAATCAGTCTAAAATCCTGCTATGATTTATAACGTACGTAATGTTTTGTCCAGAAAAGGCCTGACCAATTAAACTTCTGCTTCGGCCTGTTGCTCATTTGAAGAGAACAGTTAGGACTGCAAACCAAATTATTTTAGGGCCGGGCAATTGCTGAAAATCTGTTAGAAAATGTTCATTTAAACATAATGTAAATGTGGAAATGCTTTGATACTTTTTTCATAACGTGTCCAGAAAATTGAGACTTAATTTGAGACTATAAAGACTATGAATTTACATAAAGAGACAATAATGACTCATTTTATAGTTTTGTTTGTCTTTATTTGATACACAAATAGGCGCAGTGGAAATTCACTGATAGTTTACAATACATGACCGGAAAATATATGTTATTATGCTTATAAGTAACATTGTTCTTTATTTGATAAAAAAAAAAACAGGTGCAATGGAATGTAATTATAAGTAAGGTTATGCTGTGTTATGCTGAGTTATGCTGCCTTTTATTATTATAATATACATTTCATGGTTTTTTAGAATTGTATTTGTCATTATTTAATATAAAAACAGGTGCAGTGACAATTCAATAATAATTCACTACATATATGCTACCAGTCAGTGGTTTTTAAAGAAGTCTCTTCTGCTCACCAAGCCTGCATTTATTTGATTCAAAGTACAGCAAAAACATAAAAAATGTGAAATATATTTACTAATTGAAATAACTGTTTTCTATTTGAATATATTTTAAAATGTAATTTATTCCTGTGATTTTAAAGCTGAATTTTTAGCATCATTACTCCAGTCACATGATCTTTCATTCTAATATTCTGATTTTCTGATTTATTATTATTATTATTATATTGAAAACAGTTGAGTAGATTTTTTTCAGATTTCTTTGAGTTCAGAACAGCATTTATCTGAAATAGAAATCTTTTGTAACATTATACATGTCATTATCATCACTTTTGATCAATGTAAAACATCCTTGCTAAATAAAAGTGTTAATTTCTATAATTTATTTCCCCCACAAAAAAATAAAAAAATAAAATTCAAGCTTTTTAATGGTATAGTGTATAATGTTACAAAAGTTTTTATTTCAGATAAATGCTCCTTTTTGGATCTTTCTATTTATCAAAGAATCCTGAAAATTATTAAAGAATTGTCACTGCATCTGTTTTTATATTAAATAATGACAAATAAAATTGTTAAAAACCATGAAATGAATATTATAATAATAAAAGTTAGCATAATACAGCATAATGTTACTTATAATTACATTCCACTACACCTGTTTTTTATCAAATAAAAAAAATGTTACTTACAAGCATAAAAACATATTTTCTGGTCATGTGTTGTAAATTATCAGTGAATTTCCACTTGTTGCACTTGTTTTTGTATCAAATAAAGACAAATACAACTTTAAATGGAGTCACTATTGTCTCATTTGTGCATGCAATTTTTTATGTAAATTCATAGTCTCTTATAGTGTTCATAGTCTCAAATTAAGTGTAATTTTCTGGTCATGTTATGAAAAAAAGTATCAAAGTATAGCAGAAAAATATAATCAGCATATTAGAATTATTTCTGAAGGATCATGTGACACTGACGACTAGAGTAATGATGCTGAAAATTTAGCATTGATCATAAGAATAAATTACATTTTGAAATATATTAAAATAGAAAACAGTTCTTTTAAACAGTAAAATTTTTTCACAATTTTACAGTTTTTGCTGTTCTTTGGATCAAATAAATGCAGGCTTGGTAAGCAGAAGAGCCTTCTTTAAAAAGCATTAAAAATCTTACTGTTCAAAAACTTTTGACTGGTAGTGTATATAGTGAATTTTATATTTATATATATATATATATATATATATATATATATATATAATAAATAAAGAATAATAAAAGGCAGCAAAATGTTGCTTATAATTACACATGTATACTTTATCTGGTCATTTTCCTACACACACATATACATATAGTATGTGTACACTTATGTATAACAGGTGCAGCAGGAGTTAAAACCAAAAAATGCATGAAATGGAGTTTTCTCCAAATTGGTAACTTTGTCACTTGTCGCATTAGAGCTGTCTATGTAGACAGTAGACAATGATATTGTTTTGAACAGAGCCGCAGTGCAGTGTTTTTGTGCAGATGGGACAGTGTGCAGTGGAATGGACCATTAAGATTCCTGTGGGAAACAGCATCAAGTGTTTAAATCATGTTAGTTGTATGACAGACAAGGGTGTGGGCCGGAGTGAATTGGATTAGGAGTGACTCGCTGTAGGAAATGCCTGTGGATCGTCAGAGCCCCGTCTCGCATGCTGGATCCTTTTAGCTCACCATCACAGAGTATTACAGCTCTTAATGATGTCACACTATCGTGCTGTTTTCCTGATCTCAGAGAAATACACACTGACGGGGCGGTTGGAAAATGTTGTTTTTCCTCGCATGAGGTTGTTTTCCATTGATAATTGCATGCACTACCTATAGTAATTGACATTTCAAAAATATTAAATATGATTACTAGCTTTCCTGTTTTATTCCTGGCTGGTTGTTAGTAATAGTGTCTGTGCTTAAGGCAAAAGATTTCATGGAAACATGTACCAGCTTGTTGAATATGGATTTGAGCTCATGTAAAACTAGTATATATAATGGTATTATATATAATTATTATTATTCTTTTATCCATCAACACTGCATTTATTTGATTAAAAATCAACAAAATATCAACAAAACTAATAATATTAGTTTCTAGTTTGAATATGGTTTAAAATTGAATTTATTCCTGTGATCAAAGCTGAATTATATATATATATATATATATATATATATATATATTTTAATGTTATTTTTGGTTATTTTTACTTTAAGTGTTTTATTACCATATTTTTTTGGTTCTTTGCTGCCTCACCACAGGCTGTTGGATTAATCTGATNTAATAATATTAGTTTCTAGTTTGAATATGGTTTAAAATTGAATTTATTCCTGTGATCAAAGCTGAATTATATATATATATATATATATATATATATATTTTTTTTTTTTTTAATGTTATTTTTGGTTATTTTTACTTTAAGTGTTTTATTACCATATTTTTTTGGTTCTTTGCTGCCTCACCACAGGCTGTTGGATTAATCTGATCTGAAGCATCTTCTGGCTGGTTTGACCCAGACTCTCTCCTTCTCTCTCTCCCTGACAGACTCAATCTGACATAGTGAATTGGTCGTGTAGAAGTGGCAAAAAATAAATAAATTATTGAATCTGGGTCTCGGGTCTAAATTTAACAAACAAAACCAGGTCTGTTATATAAAGCCGAGACCAGTCACATAAGGACAGTGGCTGCTGCAGTATGAATATTCTGTGCTTAAGATCCAAAATCCCCTGTCCACACTGATGTGGACCAAGCCTTCATGTATTTCACAACTACAGATTAAATTTTAAGAACAAAATGTGGTCAGTGTTTACACAGGCAAAACTGGGTGGTTGCCAAGGTGTTGCTATGCATTTGTTGAAATGTGGGTAGTTACTAGGACATCTCTAAGTGGTTACTAGAGTATTCTGGGTGGTTGCTAGGTAGTTGCTAGTTGGTCTATGGGTTGTTCAGAGTGGCTGTATGGAAGCTGCTAAGTATGTAGTTGCTAGGATTTTCAGGTTGGTTGCTAGGGCATTGCTATGGTGTTGTAAGTTGTTGTTGGGATGGTGGGAGTAGTTGTAGAGGTAGGTTGTTGAGGTGGTGGGAGTAGTTGTATGGGCGTTGTTTGGTAGTTGCATGGATGTTCAAGTATGCTGTAGTGTTGTAGGTGGTTGCTATGGTGTTGCTAAGTCGTTGGATGTTCAGGGTATTTGCTAGGGCGTTGCTATGGTGTTGTAGGTGGTTGTTAGGTTGGTGGGAGTAGTTGTATAGATGTTGTTAGGTAGTTTCTAGGATGATTATATATGTGTTGTAGGTGGTTGCTAGGATGTTGCTAGGTCATTACTAGGATGTTCAATGTGGTTGCTAGGGCATTGCTATGGTGTTGTAGGTGGTTGTTGAGGTGGTGGGAGTAGTTGTATGGATGTTGTTAGGAAGTTGAACGGATGTTCTTGTATGCTGTAGTGTTGTAGGTGGTTTCTAAGGTGTTGTTAGGTTATTGCTAGGATATTCAGTGTTGTTGCTAGGGTATTGCTATGGTGTTTGTGGTTGTTGAGGTGGTGGGAGTAGTTGTATGGATGTTGTTAGGAAGTTGAACAGATGTTCTTGTATGCTGTAGTGTTGTAGGTGGTTGCTAGGTGGTTGCTAGGTAGTTGCTAGAATGTTTAGGGTGGTTGCTAGGACATTAGTGTGGTGTTATAGGGGGTTGCTAGTTGGGAATAGTTGTATGAGCATTGTAGGATGTTCAGGGTGTTTACTAGAGCATTGCTATGTATGTTATAATGTTGTAGCTGGTTGCTAGGGAGTTGCTAGGATGCTCACAATGGTTGCTAGGACATTGCTATAGTGGTTGCTATAGGGTTGGTAACTGCTAGGTAGTGGCATGGATGTTCAGGTTGGTTGCTAGGGCATAGCTACGGGTGTGTAAGTGGTTACTTGGAGGTTGTTGGGGTGTTTGGAGTAGTTAGGTAGATGCTAAGATGTTCAGGGTGGTTGCTAGAGAATTGCCAGGTGCACTATAGTGTTGAAGGTGGTTTCTAGGGTGTTGCTAGGATATTCAGGGCGGTTGCTAGGGCATTGCTATGGTGTTGTAGGTGGTTGCTAGGGTGTTGCTAAGGAGTTCCTAGGATTTTCAGGGTGGTCATTAGAGTGTTTCTAAATACACTATACACTGTTGAAGGTGTTTGCTAAGATGTTGCACGAATGTTCAGGGTGGTTGCTAGGGCATTGCTATGGTGTTGTAGGTGGTTACTAAGGTGTTACTAGTGAATTCCTAGGATATCAGGGTGGCTGCTATAGCATTGCTAAGTACTCTTATAGTGTTAAAGGTCCTTGCTAGGATGTTTAAGGCGGTTGCTAGGGCATTGCTATGGTGTTGTAGATGGTTGCTAAGGTGTTGCTAAGGTGTTGCTAGGATGTTCATGACAGTTGCTAGGGCATTGCGATGGTGTTGTAGGTGGTTGCTAAGGTGTTGCTAGTGAGTTCCTGGAATTTTCAGGGTGTTTGCTCAAGTGTTACTTAGTACCCTTATAGTGTTGAAGGTGGCTGCTACGGTGTTGTTAGGATTTTCAGAGTGGTTGCTAGGGCATTGCTATGGTGTTGTAGGTGGTTGCTAAGGTGTTGCTAGTGAGTTCCTAGGATTTTCATGGTGGTTGCTGAAGCGTTGCTAAGTAGCCTTATAGTGTTGAAGGTGGCTGCTAGGGTGTTCCTGGGATTTCAGAGTAGTCGTTAGAACATTGCTAAGTACGTTGTAGTGTTGAAGGTGGTTTCTAGGATGTTCAGGGTGGTTGCTAGGGCATTGCTACAGTGTTGTAGGTGGTTGCTAAGGTGTTGTAAGGGTGTTGCTAAGGAGTTCCTAGGATTTTCAGCGTGGTCGTTAGAGCGTTGCTAAGTACACTACATTGTTGAAGGTGGTTGCTAAGATTTTGCACGGATGTTCAGGGTGGTTGCTACGGCATTGCTACAGTGTTGTAGGTGGTTGCTAAGGTGTTGTAAGGGTGTTGCTAAGGAGTTCCTAGGATTTTCAGCGTGGTCGTTAGAGCGTTGCTAAGTACACTACATTGTTGAAGGTGGTTGCTAAGATTTTGCACAGATGTTCAGGGTGGTTGCTAGGGCATTGCTACAGTGTTGTAGGTGGTTGCTAAGGTGTTGTAAGGGTGTTGCTAAGGAGTTCCTAGGATTTTCAGCGTGGCCGTTAGAGCGTTGCTAAGTACACTACATTGTTGAAGGTGGTTGCTAAGATGTTGCACGGATGTTCAGGGTGGTTGCTAGGGCATTGCTGTGGTGTTGTAGGTGGTTGCTAAGGTGTTGCTAGGGTGTTCTGCCAGGTTTGCTTGGTGATTGCTGTGAGTGGGTTGCGTTATGCCAATGCAAATGAATAGTAGTTTGTTGTAACTTAATGCTGCATGCTTGCTGTCAGAGGGCATGTCCTCATGAGACAGCTTTTGGCATAATGTCATGACAAACATAAACATGAGCCACTGGCGTGAGGGTGTGTGTCTGGTTTAAGGAAACACTGTGTCAGTGTGTCTCTCGGTGAGGGGAGGGAAAGCAAACATCTCCTGCTCTCTGTCCTTCGCATTGGCTTGTAGCGTGTCCTCGCTGGCTGTCCTATATGTCCAGATGTCTTTAGTCTCCGCCTTCCCTTGAGATTCAGTCAGACAGCAGTAAAGGTTATCACACAAGGATGCTGTAGGAATTCACTGCAACTCTCAGCAAGAGGTGAGATTTAATGGCTTGTATTCAAATTGTGCATAAAATCTGTTTGGTTTTGGATTTTATGGGTTGTGGGTATTTTAGGAGAGATTACAGATGTGTTTATCTCTCTATCTGTGTGTGTGTGGTAGAGAGAGAATTCAATCAGCAGCTGCTCAGTAGTTGTTTTCTGGGCCACTTATCTAAAATCCTCTTCCTCTGAGCTCCGGACTGCTGTGTCATGATTACTTCGGCCTGGATGAGGCACCTGGCTCTGTGTTTGTATTGATTTATATCGAGACTAAAGTAGTGCTGTCATGTGCATGAGTTTGTTGTGATGTGATTTGCTCAACATGTCTTTCTGGTGTTTTTTGTCCACTTTTTTGTGATGATGCATTAGGTTTATTTGTTGCTTATAATGTGAGAACAGAGCTAGTTGTCACAGTTTTTTTTATTTCTTATTTCCCAGATATAATTTATTTTTTGAAAGGTTACATCTGTGTAGATATTTCACTTGAAGCATTTGCTGCACAACACTCATTGATTTAACATAGTGGGGCATGTTGTCACAATGGGAGCTTGCTGTTTATCGACACTGATCTGAGAAAAATAACTTTGTTTGAATCATGAAATACTGTCTAAAGTAACATAAAGTCGTCCTACACACATCTGTATTAAATAATTAAAGATAGATAATGACTAAAGAATTCATTTTAATGTTAAACCATTACAATCTTTGTAATATAATCAATGAAACATAAAAATATGCTTATAAAAAATATAAAAAAATATGACGAGTTATCAAACAAAATATGTCAATTTAATATGTATTTCATATAAAGTCATTTGTTTATCTAACAATAATTACAAATGCATAAATAAATGTGAAAATATGACTACAAAATACATAAAAGTATAATTTTGATTTCAAATTCATAAAATCGAAAAGAAAATGAAAAAAAAGTGCAATTCAATCTTTAATTTATTTTTTTTAAATTATTTTTTATTTATTTAGTTTTATTTTATTTTAATGTATGAAATTATGATCACAAAAAAGTATTTAGAATATGGTTTTTTTATCAAGTGGAGGTAGTAAAATTATGAACAATTTTAAATTAACTATTAATTGATTTAATTGATTTAATTAATTGATTAATTCATTTTTAAATCTGATTTGTATAGCGTAAATTATATATGTTGACTTATGTTTATTAGTTATTAGTTATTTAATATATTATTTTAAATTCATCAGTGCGTGCAGTGAAATTATAAATAAATTTATGTAAAATATTTAATATAAATTGTATAGTACAAATTATATAATGTCAGTCATTTTATTTATGTAAGTTTTATGTATTTTTATGTATTTTATTTGTAAAATTTTAATTAATCAGAGGATGTAGTGAAATAAATAAGTTCATTTAAATTATATGATATAAATTGTATAGTATAAATTATATAATATACATTATTTGATATAAATTGTATAGTACAAATTATATAATGTCAGCTTTTTTATTTATTTAATTTTTTATATATTTTTATGTGTTTTATCTAATATTACTTTAAATTCATCAGTAAGTGTAGTGAAATTATAAATATGTTTATTTAAATTATGTAATATAAATTGTATAGTATAAATTATATAATATAAATTATTTTATTTTAAATTCATCAGTGGAGGTAGTGGAATTATAAATTATTTTATATACATTATTTAATATAAATTGTGTAGTACAAATTATATAATGTCAATAATTTTATTTGTTAAAATTCTAATGTATTTTATATATTTTTATTTTTATTTTATTTTAGTTTTATTTATTTATCAGTGAGTGTAGTGAAATTATAAATAAGTTTATTTAAATTCTATAATATAAATTGTATAGTATAAGTTATAATAGGTGAAGGTAATGGAATTATAAATACATTTATATAAATTATTTAATATAAATTGTATAATACATCAGTGTGTGTATTGAAATTATAGATGTTTATTTTAATTATATACTATACATTATGTCAATTTTGTTTTGTTTTATTTTATTTTATTTATAAAACCACTGCTCTAGAAAGCAAGCATTTGTATAATAGGACATTTGACTCTACAGTGACTGAGATATAGCCCTTCCAAATGTGACAACAAGCACCGTAATCCCTTTTACGTGACAGCAACATTTTATGTCAGTTTAAGAAGCAGTCTTTTGTCACAGCCAGGATGTATTTATGTACACACGCCCCTAACATGTGGTGCCATGGTGGCTTGGCCATATTTCCAAATTTGGCACTTGTCAGTGCAGATAATGAGCGCTAATAGGATGTGACGTCTCGGTCAGGTCACCAGAGCCCTGCGGGTTTCATTATCAATATCTTTTTCATCAGTCCTCACTGAGCTGCTGCTGATCTGGAATCAGGGCTCATGACCCACACAAATGTGCAGGAGTTCAGATTTGAGGAATCAGGTCTTAATATGTGTGCACTGTTATAGATCTATGTGGCTGCGAGCGATCGCTGCAGTCATGTGACTCTGTGGTTCTTATGGCACAGGATAAATCGAAACATTTAATTTGAGCAGAAGTGGACAACAGTGAGACTCTACAGGCACAATAGAGGTCCTATTATTGGGAGGAAGGGGACGGTTTTGGTGCCAGTCACTGGAAGAGCTTGAGAGATGGCAGACAGGGCTGGCAGTGCATGCTGGGAGTGCCAAGTGGTGCCAGTCTGTCGTCAGACCTCTGATCAATCCCCTCCAGTGAAGAGCAGCCGGTCCGGCCAAAATGACTGCAGCGTGTCACTGAGTCCTAATTATTAGTAGCTATGCAAATGAGCTTGAACGCAGGGGAAAATAAATTCATTGACCACGTCTATATATCTAGAAAAATGTTCAATGTATTATATAAATATTATAGATATATCTGTCTAGAAAAATGTTCCAGTTATTGTATAAATATCTTTTTATTTGTTTTTTTTTTGTATGCATGCCATTTGGTGATTTTATTTTATTTTATTTTATTTTATTTTATTTTATTTTATTTTATTTTAATTTATTTTATTATGATGTTAAAATATTTTTGTTTTCATATTCACAAATAATTAAAATATCCTAATTTATATATGTTTAATATATATGTTTATGTTTCCCCAGTATTTCTCAATATCTCCACTGATGGCTTTATGTATTTTTTATTTATATTATGTTTTTACATTTAAAATTTAAATTTACACAACATTTATTTATCATTTTATTTTATTATTTTTTATTATTTATATTATATTTTTTATTTGATACTCTTTACATATTTATGTACAAGAGCAAACCATCTTTGAAATGCAAAATCATTTTATTTATTATTTACATTTACAGAACGTCCACTGGTGGTTTTTTTTTATTATTTATATATTTTTTATATGACGTATGAAATTATAGTCACAAAAAAATATTTAAATATGATTTTTTTGTTTTCATATTAATGAATGTTTAAAATGTTCTAATTTAAGACTATATATGTATATTTAATAATGTTTATACTACCTCTACTTTTTAATTTTAAATTTGTCTTGTAATTGTTTATATTAAATTATGTTTCGTCTCTTGATTAGTTTTACTCTGTCTTCTGTTGTACTTTTTTTATTTTTTAATGATATTTTATTGATACTTGTATTTTTTATTTATATTAGATTTTTATATGTGTTATTTAAACTTACACAATCTCTGCTTTTTTTATTATTTAAATTATGTATTTGTTACTCTCCCTTCTCTTGTACTGTAAAATTCTAAAATACAAATTATTTTTTTTTACTTTTTATTTATTTTATTTATTATTTAAATTTGAACAGCCTTCACTGATGGTTTTATTGTATTTTTTTTATTTGATCAAATTTATTTAGTAATTTGTAATCTATTATTTATTTTAATGTTTTTATATTTATTATTTATACTTGCACAAACTCCACTGATTAGTTTATTTTATTATTTATATTATTGCATTTATTTGTTTCTCTCTTTTCTTGTACAATATTTATGTATGAGAGTGAACCATGCTTGCTTTCTGTATGTTTAGTCATGCTTTTTAGATAAATATGACTAAATATAGTCACATTTTTAGATAAAAGCTGAATAATTTTATTGCTGATCACATTGTCTTGATGTCTCTTCCCAGAGCTTCATCTGGTGATCTTCCTCTGCCATGAGCGGTGGTGTGAACCTGAACACGATGTCTCAGAGCGGCTCTAGTATTCCTCTGCCCCGCAGCCTGACCAGCCTCTCCAAACAGGACACCAAGGGCTTCAGCGGCGCTTTACTGGGTCCATCCGCCCAAAACCAGCTGGCTGGACGAACATCCACTCTGTCTTCCTCATCCGTATCTTCTCTATCAGTCTCGAAGGAGTTACTCAGAGGCACCGCATCGAGATCTCAGTCTTTACACAGAGCTCAAGGGACGTCCGGCAGCACAAGCAGGCCGCCGTTTGCTCCCCGTTCGGCCCACAGCAGCCCCCGTGTGCCCAAACGAGAGGTGATCCCGTTCAGAAACAACCTCCGGAGGGGCTCGTTGCCCCAGGATGAATTCAGAGACGTGGAGAGACACTCCAACAAGAACTGGAGATCTGGACATCATCACTTTAGGAGTCTAGACAATGAGGTTGTTGAATCTTCTAGAGAGCAACAGACGGGTCAAGCCCTTTGCAAGCCAACTAACGGGAATGTCATTTGGGAAATGTCAACTGGGGTTCATAGAGACTTTCAGAGGCAGCGGATGAAAATGCTGACTCGTGGTCACAGCGATAGAGGAACAATTGCGTCTAAATCCCAGGTGAACGGCACAAACGTGTGTCCTGCAGGAAGAGAGACTCCACGCATGGCGGCGGTGGCTCCTTTTAGATTCAGGTGAGATTTCCGTTTTTTTTTCATTGCTATTCGTTGGTATTGGACATATGTTGCCTCTATTTAATCGTGCATGCTCAATTTTTTATTTTATTTATTTTTTTAACATTTAAGTGACTGTCTGGCATTGTCATGATGCATGCATATATAGTGTTGTTTTTATGATTATATAAAATTATTGGCTTATTGTATTGGCTAGAATTTTAATAGTGATCCATCACAGTCATTTATTATTATTATTATTTTTTTGTACAAAATTTGAAATGTAAAACATAATAATAAATAAACATTAATTTTATACTTTGATAAGCTGTATTTTAAATGCGTTTAAGATTATTTATTTTAGTTTTTGATGTTTTGTATATTTATTTTTTTATTTGATTATTTTGTTTATTTGATTATTTATTTGACAAAATAGTGTAGCATTTTTATATAAATAATAATAGGCTTATTTTTAAAGGCTTATATTTATAATTAGAAATAATCATTAGTGTATTGTATTGCCATTGGCCAGAAGTTCAGTATTGGTGTATCAAAGTATAAAAACGTCTAATTAATTTTTGAAATTTTGGTCAAATTGAATTCAAATATTTTTTTCTCATTTAAATAATTTTGCCTTCATTTTTAAAGATGATTTTATAACACTGTTAAATGTAATATTTAGCAAATCTCAAAAATAAATATGTATTTTTATGCTATACATTATAATATTGTGATGCATACATTCACTTCTAGCATTTAAAATAATATGATATAAATTGTGTGATTATTTAGATAAAATAGTATATATAGTATGTTATATAAATATTAATAGGCTTTTTTATAGGCTTGTATTTATAATTCTAAATAAATAATGGCTTATTGCATTGGCAAGAATTTTAATATTGGTCCATAAAATTCAAAAATTGTAATTTTTTTAAATTATTTTTTAAAGATTACATATTTATTTATTTTTTCATTTTTCTAGACTCTGTTTTAATGGTTAAATTAAAAATTTTTACTCAAGTATTTCTAATTAATTAAAATCATGAAACTTACACGATTTAATAAAAGTTTAAATACGTTAGTTTAAATTAAATTACATTTTTTGAGGCCCTATGAAAATACGTTGTTTTTTTTCTCAAATTCAGTTTTATTTTTACCAAATTCTGCTGTCCATTAATTTTCTGGACTTCATTTCAGTGGTTTTATTAAATGATTAACTGATTTCATAAATAATAATTTAGTAATTATTATTTTATTTTTTATTTTTTTGGTAAATACATTTTGGTAAATATTTTTTCTGGTAATTATTCTTTAAAAAATTATGTTTTAATAATAATTCAATAACTAGGCCATTAGGCCTACATTAAATGAAATATTTATGTTGTAGTATTTTTAAGTCATCTTTTATTTTGCTGGGTTGCTGTGAAGTTTCTGTTTGTGTGTAACATGACAATAGTTTTTCTCAAAAGAAACGGTAAAATACTCATGACCCTCAGAGCAGTTCTAGAAATTATGTTTATGTGTTCAATGAATTTGTGATTTCTCTCTTATCGTTTCGTGTGTTGTTTTGTCTGTGCCTCAGGCTGCAGTTTGGAGAAGAAACTGAAGCTTCTCTTGAGGATCTGAGCGATTGTTCCTCAGACTCTATGGAAGTGTGCTGTGAGGATTTGGGTAAGTCTCCTAAAAATACTCCTATACTCATGACTGCAGGGTTTTTTTTTCTGAAATGACCTTTTTTGCCTTACTCATACAGGACTGTAGACGATAATGAGAATAGGTCTGAGATTGTTATTAGTTTCTGATATCATCACAGTACTTTTGTGTGAGGGATGCTATGATTCAGATTCAGATATAAAGCAGACGCGGGTGTGATAAATTACAACTGGTGGTCCATGTGAGGAGATTTATGTTTTTGCTGATGTGTTTCTGCTGTCTGAAGCTCTTTTCAGATTCTTGATGGACTTAGTCAGACCACATGTAGACCTCATATATTAGGGAAAAACTGTCAGCTCACGTTGCCAGACATGAGACAGAGACAGTGCTCTACAAAGTAGTCCAATAATATTTTTGGGTAAGATTGCTTTTGGGAGATGTGTTTAGGATGTTACATGCATTGATAATGTGTGGAAATGTTTGCATTTCTAAATCTAGCTTGTGTATCAACAATTTGTGTGTGTGTTTGTATATATATATATATAATTTTCCATGAAAATGCAGTGGGTGCATGTTGTAGAAAATGTCTAAGTTAACATCTAATATTTATTATATGATATATTAGAAAAATGCATTTTCTTAGAACACTTTTTTATTTATTTATTTATTTATTTATTTATTTTTTTTGAGCAGCCAGAAAATGAAGGTTGATATATATAATTTTAATAGCTCTTTTTTACACATCAAACATATATTTTTAATATCTTATTTTTTATAGATATTTTTACATTTGATTTTGATTTTAAATTATTTTTCTTAGACATAATTGAAATTAAATGAATACTTTCTGATTTTTATATTATTTATTTATTTATTTATTTATAGATATTTTAATACCAGTTGTTCTGGTCTTATAGACCTAATTACATTTTAATAGCTCTTTTTCACACATCAAAAATATGTTTTAATATCTCCTTTTTAATATATATTTTTAATAATTTTAAATAATTTTTCTTAGACATAATTGAAATTAAATTGATACTTTCTGATTTTTATATTATTGTTATTTATTTATTTACTTACTTATTGATATTTTAATATCAGTTTTTCTGGTCTTATAAACCTAATTGCTTTTTAATAGCTCTTTTTTACACATTAAAAATATTTTTAATATCTCCTTTTTAGTAGATATTTTTAATGATTTTTAATGATTTTTCTTAGACATAATAGAAATTAAATTAATACTTTTTGATTTTTATATTATTTATTTATTTATTTATTTATAGATATTTTAATACAAGTTGTTCTGGTCTTATAGTCCTTATTAACTTTTTTATAGCTCTTTTTTACACATTAAAATATATATTTAATATCTCCATTTTAATAGATATTAATAATTAATAATATTAATAATATTAATAATTGTAATCAATTTTCTTAGACATAATAGAAATTAAATAATACTTTTTGATTTTTATATTATTATTATTATTATCATCATTATCTTTAATATCTTTTTTTCTTAAAATATTGGTAAAATTGGTAAAATCTCAATTGTTTCTAGTAGATATAATAGTGGTTAATTGGATTATGTTTTAGGTCTCCTTTTTAATCTTACTTTTTTTTTTTTTTTTTTTAAGATATTTTCATGTCAGTTATTCATTTTAAACATAATTAAGAATAAATAAATACTTTTCAGGTCTCTTTTTGCACAATTAAATATATAAAAATATATTTTTAGTATCTCATTATTAAAGATATTTTAATAGATATTTTACATACACACCACAAGGTATGTAAAGTACACATTTAATTATATACAAATTAGTATTTGTTGTACTGAATTACATTTCATTTAACTTCCTTTCACTTTTTTTACTTTACTTTAATGAAAATGAAATTTTGAGACCTTTGTGCAAAAAATGTGCAAAAACGGTGTAAAAGTAAGTCCTGAATCTTATTACAAAATTTTTTTTTTTAGAAATGTGTAACACCATGAGTTTACAGACTGTGATCACATGTTTCACATTAATTTCCAGCATGTGCACACTGAAGACAAATACTTTTATGAGTTTGGAGTGTAAGATTTATGTGTTGTCACTCAGTAATTCTTCAGAGGGGTGTGAGTTTTAATGTAGGAATGATGGCATGTGAACAAACAAACAAACAGACAAGCACGGCCATATGGTGCCACATCCTCACACAAACACTGAATGAAACACGAGCTTCTCCCAGTCTGAGTAATATATCAGTGTGGTGTAATGGCAGCAGCTGACCGGCTGCAGATGCCAGCAACCCATGGGATGTTCTCATGTCTGCAAACATCTGCGCTGCTGGCCAACCACAGTCTCCGGATGGGATCCAGATGTTTGGAGAACCTTTGGCTTTCTCTGGAGAGAGGGCGGTAGTCACATCAGGACATGCGTTTCATACTTCAGGAAGAAAAAAACACCTAATATGTGTCAGAATCCAGCGCTGTTTAGTGTAAGTGTCGGATCATAGTGATGGATTATGTGGTATAAATGTCCATAGGGAAGAAAAGAACAGATCTTGGTTTTTACCTTTTCCTTTAGACAGCTGTGAGGTTGATTAGAGACTTTTGAGATCTCTTTATAATTGATCAGCATTGTGTTTAATGGGGAGTTTTGAAAATATCTCAGTTGTTTCATTCAAACATAATTTTCATGTCTTTTTTTGTAAATATATTTTTAATAGCTCTCTTTTTTTTTAGATAATTTTATAATTATTTATGTCAGAAATAAGATTAATTTGATAGTTTTATATATACAAATTGTTTCTTCTACACATCAGTGAGTTTAATGGAGGTTTTTGAAATATCAATAATGCTCAGTTGTTTCCGTTCGACATCACTGAGTTTTAACTGGTATAATTGTTAATCTCACTTTTTTACAATAGTTTTAATACTTTTACTTAGACATAATTGAGATTAAATAAACTTTTCTGATTTTTTTAATGTCTTTTTTTATTATTATTATTATTATTTTTAAATAGTTTCATATCAGTTGTTCTGGTCTTATAGATCTAATTACATTTTAATAGCCCATTTTATACACATTAAAATATATATATTTAATATCTCCTTTATTTTTAATGATTTTTAATCATTTGTCTTAGACATGATTAAAATTAAGTTGATACTTTTTGATTTTTATATGATTTATTTATTTATTTATTTTCAGATGTTTTAATACCAGTTGTTCTGGTCTTATAGACC
>JAHKKF010538454.1:0-15262 GCA_019740295.1 Labeo calbasu
CAAACTCAATCCTCTCCTCAGTGAAGACACATGGAAACCAACTTGGAATTTGCAAAAAAGCACCTGAAGGACCCTCAGACTGTGAGAAACAAGATTCTCTGGTCTGATGAACCTCAGTTGCAAGCATCGTGTATGGACGCACCGCTCATCACCTGGAGAGTAGCATCCCAACAGTAGTGTACTGGTAGCAGCCTCATACTGTGGGGCTGTTTTTCAGCGTTAGGGACTGAGAGACTTATCAGAGGAGAAGGAAAGCTCAATGCACCAAAATATTGAGATAGCCTTATTGAAAACCCAGTCCAGAGCATTCAAAACCTCAGACTGGGTATACTTATTCACCTTCCAACAGGACAATGACCCAAAGCACTTAGATATATCAGATCTCAATATATCGCAATCAGATATATCTGGAGGAACCTGATAATGTCTGCCAACCCAATCCAAGGCGAACAATGGCGGATAATTGCCAAATGCAGATGTGCAAAGCTTGTCGCATCATACCCGAAAAGACTTGGGACTGTAAAGGTGCTTCAACTGAGTACTGAGTTAAGGGTATGAATACTTATGCAATGTACTTATTTCAGTGTTTTATTTTTAATAAATTTGCAAAGTTGTCACAAATCTGTTTTTTTGCTTTGTCATTATGGTGTATGGAGCAGTTTAACATAAGGCTGCAACATAAAATGTGAAAAAGGGGCACTGATTTAATTACTGAATCATTCGTTCATTTGATTCATTCATAAACGAAACAACCCTGTGCTTGAATGGAGATGCGCAGCGGCTTTTGAAAGGCACTGTGATTGTTTTTTGTAATTTTTGGTGCATTTTGGTCATTTTTGATCACCATTTACTTTCACTGTTACAAAACAGCAGATTTCTCCTTTTTTGTTCTACAGAAGAAAGAAGGTCAAACAGGTTTGGAATGATATATGGGCAAGTTGTCATTTTTAGGGCAACTGTACCTTTAAGAGGCTTATTGCTTTATTGAGACACTTTTGCAGTACACAAAGGCAAAGGTAATCATTACGTCCTGAGACAAAATGAGAATTTTCCACTAATAACTATCTTATTATAACATTTGTGCTATTATGACACCTAAATGTTCTTGTGGGAAGATTCTCTGCAGGCCCTAATCCTCTGACTCATCTCTTCACAGCCCATTGACCCTGCTGTCTTCATTTAAACACAGCGTTGTGTTAGTTGTAATGTGCACACAAGTGAGTAACAGCAGCTCTCCTGTGCTGTTTGCACGTGCTGTCAGGGGAGCTTTACTTCACGCTCCCGATCTGAATGGATATACGTCCACTAAACATAGGACTGCTCAGTGCTGCCATTACTAAAAAGTGCCATGTTGGACATTTACATATACATTCATGGTGTATGAATATGTCAGTCATATAGAACAGCCCTAGTAGCATCAGTGTTATAAGGGTTCGCAAAATGGTGTCCAGATGGCACAGCAGGTGCAGAGTCCCGCTCTGGGCACATGGTTAGAATGTACCTGTCAAAAAACACACTTCATCCTCGAATCTATACATCTCCCCCCTGTGTTTTAGCTCACACAGCTGGAGGTGACATCCCTGCAGCATCGGAGACATTTACAGTGCAGTCACGAGATGGGGAGGATGAGATCTCAGGAAATGGCAGCCAGACCCCCAAAAAAGCAGAATTATTTTTTGCTTAGCGGTCAGCCTTTTCGTCACTCCCTTGCTGCGTGACATTTACAGACAAAATGACAAAACAGAAGCTATCAGACAAATAAGGGTGTCCTTTTTTTTGACGAGGACAGCATCACAGCTAACTAACACATTACAGCCAGGACACAAGATGGACCTCAGCACGCGTGTCACAACGTAGCATTCGAGTGGTGGCACCTGTAGAACTGCACTGCTGCAATTCTTCCACGCTTCTCCGTTCCATTATAATAAATGAGGACTCAAACTTTTAGGCTTGTACAAAGGCACAACTGCACTAAAGTAAATGCACTTGAAAAGGGAAACATATCCCAGGTGAAAAAAAGTACTGAATTGTGCTATTTTGGGACACCATGAATATGAACTAAAATGCGCTTTTAACATAATATCTCCTTATTTAAAAAATGCATTTAGTTAGTACACATGAGTGTACCAGTTTATGAAAGATGGGTTCAAGTGTTCTGCAAGTGGTAACTAAATACATTTTTTAAATAAAGAGAAAACACATTTTAGTTCATATTCATGGTGTCACAATTTAAATACACTTTGATGATCTTAAGTTTATCTTATGAAGTACTAAAGAATACATTTTAATATATTAAGTACAAAATTAGCGTGTGAAAATAGAGCACTTTAAGTACATTATGGAAGCGCACTTTTTTTCCACCTGGGATGACTTGTGCACCATATTTTATATTATTCTGAAGCAATATACAATAAAATCTACATAAATGTACAGCAAGGACACTTCTCATGTTTATTTGCCTCTTTATGATGAATTGCTTGTAGTATTCCTCATTTGTAAGTCACTTTGGATAAAAGCATCTGCTGAATAATGCAAAAACATCTTTTATTAATTGAAATAAAGCAAAAATAAAACATAAATATTAAGATGAAAAACTTATTTCAGTTAATTAGTCAAGGCAATCTTTCTTGTTTAATTTATATTGAAGCACCAAAATCTTACCCTGCTGAAAAAATAAAACCTAAATAAATTAAATAGTAATATCGTATAAAGTGAAAAAGACAGATGCACACAATTTCTAAAAAGAAATTACTTAAATTAAAATGAAAACTGCAAAATGTAACATTCAAAATATTAATAAAATTCTAATAATATATGGCAATAATAAAATAGCACTTGTGAGAAACAGCCTGAAATGCAAGTTCTTAACCTTTTAACTGTCATCCCCATTTTTGTCCAAGACAATCCAAACTTAAATTGATATAATTCGTGAACAAATACATTTTCTAATATAATTTTGAAGTACCATTTCCATGCCGATGCAATGTCAGATTTTAAAATGAGTTCGAAAGGATGAATTTTGAGGTTTTAAACTTTCAATTGATATATAATTAATACTAATTTCCAAAACATGATAGGGAAAAAGGCAACGAAAAAAGACTTGGTGACAAAGGTCAGAACTCCTGTTAGATTTTTGAGGTGCACTCTTGTCATAATTTAATATTCTTACTGTTCCTACATTTTGTTACATATTTGTAACAAAAAAACTGTGGTAAAATGTCTATTTAGGAGTCTTAGACTTTTACAACAATATATAGTTTGACAGGATTAGATTAGGATTTAATTGTAGTCTAATATACTGAAGTAAACTTAGGCATCCTTCTGAGGGGACGGGTGACAGTTAATCGGTTAAAACTAATTAACCATGGATTACTACAAATAAAACCAAAAAAACATGGTTAGTATAGCTGAACCATGGTAACCACAAAAACTGACAAAAAAACTCGCTGGATATCGATCCTGGTGAAAAAAACAGCAAATGCTGGTAGATATGGCTGGTAGGTATATGCTGGTTTAAAGGAGAAGTCCACTTCCAAAACAAAGATTTACATATAATGTACTCCCTTGTCATCCAAGATGTTCATGTCTTTTATGAGGAAAACATTTCAGCATTTTTCTCCATATAATGGACTGATATGGTGCCCCGATTTTGAACTTCCAAAATGCAGTTTAAATGGGTCTTACTAGTGAAACGATTGGTTATTTTCATAAAAATAATACAATTCAAATACTTTTTAATCTCAGATGCTCGTCTTGTCTTGCTCTCCCTGAACTCTGTGTATTCTGGCTCAAGACAGTTAGGATATGTCGAAAAACTCTGACCGTAACTTCAAAAATCATTTAAAAATCATCCTACATCGCTGCAGAAGTACCGACCAAGTCTTTGCAAAGTAAACATGCAAAGAAGATCAAACACCCTTAACAAAAAAGGTAAAACAGCAATATAGGACTCCTAACGAAGATGGGAGTTTTACAACATACCCTAACTGTCATGAACCAGAACAAAAACAGTCCAGGCAGAGTAAGACAAGACGAGCATCTGGCATTAAAAAGTATATAAATTGTATTATTTTTATTAAAATAACCGATCTTTACGCTAGATAAGACCCTTCTTCCTCAGCTGGGATCGTTTACAACCGCATTTGGGATTGTTTGAAGCCGCATTTAAACTGCCTTTTGGAAGTTCAAAATCGGGGCACCATATCAGTCCATTATATGGAGAAAAATGCTGAAATGTTTTCCTCAAAAGCATAATTTCTTTACGACTGAGGAAAGACATGAACATCTTGGATGATAAGGGGGTGAGTACATTATCTGTAAATCTTTGTTTTGGAAGTGGACTTCTCCTTTAAGCTGGTCCTTTGCTGGTTTATGCAGGTCCTTGACCAACAACATGACCAGCTAAGGACCTGCTTAAACCAGCATCAAAACATACCTACCAGCATATGCTGGTTTTTTCACCAGGGGCCACAACTAAAAATAATGGTTATTTGATTCTGTAACTGCTTTTTATCGATTTAGTGAAGTGAATCAGTGAAGGATTCACTAGACTGATCCAAACCGGCCTTTGTGAACAATTCAATAAAAGAACCGGCTTATAGAGTCTTTACATCGGGAATTAGCATTTTGATTCTCTATAAAGAACCGACTCATTTATTCATGAATCGAGTTACACTGGAAGCGTTTGTATGTTGTTTTTGCCTACAGTCCGCGACAAAGTCCTCAACATAAAGATGTTTTTTGGCATTTATTAAACTGTTTACCATTTAGACTGCATAGTCAGAGTAAAACTGAGGTAAAATTGTAAAGCTTTTTACCGTGGTGCTAAAAGATTCAGCTGCAGCGGTAGATTCGGCAGCGCTGGATTGACGCACTCTTCAAAACGACTGCACAGAATAAGATTTTAGAGTGACGTGAGGGTAAATAAATGATGACAGAACTTTCGTTTTTGCTTGAGCTCTTTCTTTAAACATGTTTTTGAGCTAATGGACGCGACATAGACTGGCACTTTGTTTATGTGACTCACCCCGTCAAGCTGTTGAAAGCTGTCAGAAATGTTTCAGACACTGGGTGAAATCGCCAATCGTCCATAGTCACACACACTCTAAACCCCGGGACAGAGAGCAGCTGGACTCCACACTTAATGGACCCTGTGCTGCAGCACAATCTCAGCTATCCTGCTGCTCTCCAGATGCTGTGATCTACAGATGAAGGTCATCAATCAATCTGTAAGGACGTTGGGTGTAGAATGAAAGTAATGAGCTCTGAGGGAACACTGAACCTCGTAGCCTCTCTGCCAGTCCATGTTCATTCGCTCAGGGTTGAATCAGGGACGAAGTTATTGTGTATTGTGGAGTTCTCCGCATGTATGGAAAAGGCACTTTGCTAGTAGCACAGGTAGATGTGTTATACATTCAGCGCAGTGCCTGTGAATGCTGTGCGAAAGTAAAAACGCAATGGTGACTATGATGGATTAGATTCTTTTCAAGTTAGAAAGTGCAGAGCTGTGCAAGGCTTGATTGAACATCACAGTGGCCGTCTACCTGCCTGCAGGGAGCAGAAAGACAGTTTCCGCCCAACTCTCTCGGCAGGCCTGGCACCGCGGGGCAGCTGAAAGGAAAAGAGGAACGAGGTTTACTTTTTCACATCCTGGCGTCAGTCGTCGGTGAGTGAACTCTGCTTTCAACACGCAGTTTACAGGATAAAGCTAAGCGCTTCAGGTGTGTTTACAGTGGACTGGACCATCTAATGCAAGGAGGTGAAGAACCTCCAGGCAGTTTGGGTGTTGACAGCTCCTTCTTCACTGTTTGTTCCTTTCAGAGGGGCGCGGCAGCAGTGGGATGGGAGAGCTCGGTGGTGGGGCCTCCATCTGGGACTCCTGTCAGAATATTTGAGGCAGGCCTACCGGATCCCGCAGGAAAGGAGACCTTTACCCCTCCAGGCAACACGGATCAATGGCCTCCTCTGCTTCTCTTTGAGCAGATGAATGCATCGTATGTTAGCATGCAGCGAGAGCGCTCAGAACCTCAGTGTGCCGTTTCAGAGCGTTCACTTCACATGCACTCTTTTACGCAAAGCAGCATTAGTCGAGATTTGATTAAAATTCAAAACCGTCTTGGCACTTTTCTGAGTGCGAACTGCTTATGCACTCGCACTCTCGGTCTGCATATTAAAAAAGCACGCTTTGTTATTACTGGCAAAGGAGCTGCACTGCGAGTACTTTCAGTTGATCTTGGTGGAGATGCTTTTGTCAGATTAATAACCAGATAGTGAGCCATTTGAGAACACAGCAGTCTTCTATCCGCTTCTTTATTATGAAGTAGTAAAAAGAAAATGTCTCACACAATCAAAACATTTGAAAAGGCACATAATGGAAATGAGCGAAAGAAAAAAAAGACTTTCGATGGAAAAGGGTGGAAACAATTTTCATCATTTCCCATTCAGACTGTTAAGCTGTGGAGTGAAAAGGATTTAATTTCGTCATGAACTAAACATACATGCATATGGTAAAGCTAAATGCAGAAAAATCCATCAGGAAAAAACATCATGATGACACTGAAAAATATGTAATTATAATGAAACAACAATCTATTTCAAAAAGTCTATAGGTTTTTAAAAAAGTGAAACATATACTAAGGATAATATGAGATATTGTTGCTTGTCAAAATACCCAGCTGCTTTTTCATGGCTGTCATTGAAGAAAGATACTTGAACAGAGAGTGTGTAGTTACAGTATTGACCAGCAGGGGCTAACGATACCATAATAATATGCTACCTTTTTGGTCTAAAACAGGCACAATAAATCAGCAAGCAACAACAACAACAACAACAACAACAACAAAAAAAAAATTGCATAAAGCTACTGTGACAAGACATTATCAGAAATGTCAGAAAATCAGAAAATTAGCCAGATACTTGGTTTCTTGGTGGAAATGATGTACGTGACATGCTCTATCAGAATAACTTGGATGTCACTGGGCCGTTTGTGGAGAAAAAGTTATGAAAAAACACTGAATTTTGTTTTTGATAAAAAAAAATGCTGTCAGTTTTATTCTGAAAAAAATTAAGAAATAAATTTACAAGTGCTTTGGCTAAAACTAAAATAACAAATATATGCACTATATTATATTAATTATTTAAATGTGTGCTTGAATAAATCTAATTCTGTTGAGATTTTTTTCACTATTTAAATGGCTTTCATTCAATGTATAAAACACCAAGTGAGTTCCTGGATCAAGATGATTTCCAGTGATGGAGTGGGTCACACTTTAATCCTATTTTGTTTGCAGTAAATCTAAATGTGAATTAAAGGGATAGTTTACCCAAAAATGAAAATTCTGTCATTAATTACTCACCCTCATGTCATCCAAACCCATAAGATCTTCGTTCGTCTTTGGAACACAAATTAAGATATTTTTGATGAAGTCCGAGAGCTTTCTGACCCTCCATAGACAGCAATGCAACTGAAATGTTCAAGGCCTAGAAAAGTAGTAAGGAAATTGTTAAAATTGTTGAATGAAGTCGTTATTTTTGTTTTTGCACACAAAAAGTATTCTCGTAGCTTCATAAAATTACAGTTGAACCACTGATGTCAACTATTTTGACTATGTAGTCATTCTACAGAAATGTCCGCTTTTGGCATGGCAAGATGTCTTAAAATGTCTTTTTCTAACATTTAAACTTAGACCACATTATTACATTACCTTTTGACTTGAATACACATAAATGACAGCTTAATTATAATTTTTTTGTGCATTTATTCATTCATAAGGAAGGTGACACCAATGACAGTGACATCAGTGACAATTTTCATAAAAAATGCATTATACAAAATGACTGCTGCAAGGTATCACGTTGTCAATCATGGTATACTCACTAAATGAAGTAGTTCAATCCATTTGTTCAATCCATTTTTACAATTCCCTAACAATAAAGCAGGTCACACCAGTGACTTCAACTAAAAGCTTCATATGAAATCATGAGATAAATGAGAACATTTCTAATAACTGAAAAAAGCCAATGGACTTATAATGTGCCTTTCTTCATAGATCTTCAGGAAATAGGAGGAAGGAGGTCAAGTGATGTCAGTGTGATTTTTATTTCAAAACAAACGATTTTTGTTAAATGGTAACACCAGTGAAGCAACTCCAGGGGACCACTACTTTCATTATATATTTTAAAATATTTATTCAGCATTTTGTTTATTTATGCCATTTACATCATATATTTGGTAGTTATGAATACAGTATTGTATTTTAAATGGTAGAAAAAACCTCTCTGGAAGTTGTGTTGCGGTCTGTGCAGGGTCAGAAAGCTCTTGGATTTCATCAAAAATATCTTAATTTGTGTTCTGAAGATGAACGAAGAACTTATGGGTTTGGAGTTACATGAGGGCGAGTCATTTTAATGTGATTTTTGCAGAATATCACATTAAAATGATTAATATTAGTTAATAATTTGCAGAATTATCAACTAATCATCACCAGATGAAACCAACAATTTAATAGATGCGAAATGGAACCTGGCACTGCTTTACGACAGAAAGTAATAACATCCCAGCCTAGCTTTTGTGAGTTATTCTTCAGGACAACAGCCAATTTATACTGGCAGTTGAGCTGAGCTTCATTATGTCCCACTGTTTAAAACGGTGACAGTCGAAACGCCAAAATGTTCATTGGGTTGATTGGAGATAACTTCATTTGAAGTGATTCCGTGTAAAAAACCCTTAATTCCAGGGCCATGAAACCAGCCCTTGACTGCACGCTTTGTGGACTCTATTGAGGGTGACAATTCTCCTCCAGACGATTTCCTCCTCTTCAACAGCAAAGCGAAGGGGCGTCGCAGGATTCACCCCCACCAATGTCAAATCATTCTCTGCAACACAGAGCCAGAATTACTGTTAAACGGCCCTCCTCAAAAGACAGCCATCCCAGGTGTGTGCGGCACGCACGCGAATGCCGGCAGAAGAACGGTGTAGGTGGCCTATTGCTGATTATTGCTCGCCTCCCTCTTTTTGCAATCGTCACAGCTAGAGGAGGTGAGCAGCCTTTATTAGCACCTCCGTCTATCAGCCTTTCACTTCTAGGGACCCAACTGCTAATTCCCGAATAGATCGACAGTAATTTGTTAACGGTGACTTGATGGGAAGGCAGCAGGAAAAGCAATCCTCCCAGTGATAGATCTGGGTTTTTTTTCCCCACCCAGCCTCCCCTCAGACTGCATACTTTGGCAATCTTTGGGAAAAGTGCTCTGTGGGGTTTGAAGGTCCCATTTTGTCGAACATAATGGCTCTTGATCCAACCACTGCAATCACCCCCCCCTCCTCTAAACTGCCTTTTGCTCACTTTGATTTCCGGTTGTCTGGTTCTCACTCACAAAAAAGAAAACGCTGAGCTGGAGCTTGGCTTTTCACCTCCATAAGTCAACTTTGCCAACAGGATGGCTGATGTTGTTGTTGATGATGATGCTGTTGCAATCAATAGCAAAGCATGTGCGACTCGGTTGAATGCTGGGAAATCATCGACGTGAGTCACATGCAACTTTCATCATACAATACGCGACTCTGCAACAGATTGGCCAATAGAAAACCAAGCAGGAATGCTTGGTAACTGCATTTTACATTCGGCCTTAAATTGCCAAGGAGCATATGCCACCACTAGATAGCCAACGTGCGCTCAAAGGCGCTATCAGAGTAAATACATCACCGCACGTCAGCGCAGCTAAACAAACGCCCCTCTCCGATGAAGTACTGCGAAACAAATTGGAAGCGCTTGACTGCAGATTTCATTATGAAGTCTGGTAATAAGTTCAGTACTCTGAGGACTGAATAACCCACAGATACTATGATTCACTTCCATCATGCAATTTCCCTGTGTAATTTTACTATAAAAACCATGTGCAATCTCAGCCGGCTCCTTCCAAGACAGCTTATAATGTAGAAAAACACAATACAACTGGTCATTTATTGCTTTCCGTTACAAAAAATGTCATCTTTTTTCTTGTAAAAGATTACCATTTCAAGCAAAATGACAGTGTGATATTACCAAGGCTCTGGGTGTCTCTCTCTCCCCACAATGGGAGCCTGGAGATTCGGTGGCAGTCGGAATGGGGGAGTCGGCCACTAATGTATCCACACAGCAGGATATTGGAACAACAAGGCAAATGGCTCTCCTGTGAGGAGCCGAGGTCCAATGCACACATTTTCTTGCTTTATTCCTAACAGGTGCACACACACACACACACATGCACGCTTCGGCGCTGTGTGTTGTTCTCTCATTTTGTCTTAATGCTGAGGCGGTGATTGCTATGCCCCGGAGATTAGAATATGAACAGGGCCCTCCCTGAAGCGGTTTGTACAGCCAAGAGCACGGTCAGACATGCATCTCTGCGCTTCATACTGCCATAAATCCTGTTCCTGTTGAGGGGGAATCTGGTAGGCAGAGCGATATGGGCCGTGACAGGACCGGGTCTTGGGCCTCAGAGCCATGACGAAGGCCTCGTGGCCCCGAGCAATGCCGGCCGGCTTGTTTGCTGTCAGCAGACGCCGTAATGAAGGAAGGCAGAGGCTCTGGACTGAGACTCCTTCCAATCCGCAGACCCCAGAGGGTCAAAGCAGCGCTCCACTGAAATGAAGCCATTTTCTACCCTGCAATCACTTCTGAATTATTCCACTTTCCCTTTTATACTGATGGACTGAGACTGCCGGTAAATGTTTGTTTTTATACTGCAATCATTTTAATGGGTCATAAATGGTAGAATGCTCCCGCAATATGGACGACCCTTGCTCCGAGGACCTTAATGTTTAATGCGGTCCTAAAACAAATACTCAATCATATCTTCATTCAAACGCAGCTAGCAGTGAAAACCAGCCACGCTTGCATTCGGAGGCCATTTTACGGTGGCCTAGGTGATGGAAGACACAAAATGGACTCTGGATATTGTAGAGGAAAAGTCAACCATTAGCGTGTAGAACTTCAAATGGCATCCCTGGTGAGAGATTGAGCTGCCGACGTCCTCTCCATCACAGTACGCTTCCATCGTTCGCCGCGCGTTAATTGTTCCACGCCTCAGTTCGTTAAATGAGCATTCCGGCTAAATGACTCCTGAATAGTTTATCATGATGGAGGGTATGAATATTGCATGGCTGCTTTCTGCTTTTTTTGCTCTTATTAGCATAATGATTCTTTGCGTTGCGCCGTGGCCCCTTCTGACAGAGGATCATTGCTAGTCGACAGAGAGGAAGGTGGCCTTTGGTGGGTTTATTGGAGGGTTTAATTGCTTTTATGAGCTTTGACAGCGGTGGTTGACTCCCGCAAGGCCGCAGCTCTGCTCTTACAAACACTCCTCACAACGTTTTTTTTTGGCTGTCATAATGCGTGTAGCCATAGAGTAGAAATATATGCTCGCTTTGAGCAACTGCATCTCTTTGACTGTTGTCATTTTCACACACAGCGGGAGTCGGCGATTACTCAGGGCGCATTATTGAGTCGAAGCTGCCTTTGCCCCAGAGCTCCTGTTCTCTCATTTATTTAAATGAAATTCCATGATAATTCCGAGGTGATACACCTTTGAATATTTTTTTAGTCACATGTGTATTCTTTCGTGCTGAAAGCACAAGCAGAGAGCATTGGGAGAGTCATTAGTCTGTAATTTCTCATAGGAATGGATTCACCACCCTCACAAAAGAATGCTCGGGTGCAAGTGCTATTGCAAGTTATCCGTGTGCTCAAAGAGACGCAGAGGTCTCTACAAAACTTTTTTTCTCATGCGATGCCTCTGCTTAAATGATTGACATGAAAACCGCCTGCATTCTGATGTGTTGACTTGACATCAAAGCAGCAGGTTCAAACATATCTTTAGCTCGAATGGATCTCAGCACCTCAAACGCTGTGGTTGTGAATGTCTTTACACTGGAGATACGGAGGGATTTGCTACCCCTTTGTCTTTATGAAAGTGATCCATGAAAGGATCGCGAAACCCTGTTGAAATACAGCAAACCCAAAAGTGGGAGTTAGAGGGATAGCTCAGTGTGAATGAAATATCATCTTTACCAATTTTGGCTTTGCAAATCTGGAAGACAGGAAAGAGAGTGTGGGACATATTAAGCAGCCCTGCCCCCTTTTCAAACACTAGCCATGGGCTATGGGTCAGTGACGCGAAGCCTAAATTTTCTGTCCGATTGCTTGTTTTGTTAAAAATTGGTTTAAATGCATTAAAAAGATGCTGTATATATGAAGTACCTCTCTGTATGGATCCAATTTAATTTTTCAAAAAAGATTAGTTATTATTAGTATTAGTAGTTATGCCATACATCATGTTCTCATGAAAAATACATCATGGAGCAAAGGATACTGAGCTGGTCTTTTTTTTTTTTACAAAATTCAGACAACAAATATTGTTTTGTAGATCTTTAATGTGCCCTGACAGATCGCTGTAGCGCCTCAATTCAAGCGGCACATGAACTGATCTTCTCTTCATCTTTACTAGTTATAGCAAGAAATAAACATGCATGAACGTCAGAAGGTATCTTGTTTCACCCGCGAAAAGATGTCAATACACACTATTTTTCAAGTTCAAGTCCACTGACTTTAATCTACTCTCGTCTGGTATTTGGCGTTGTGATTGTTCAGATCGCCTGTCAATCGAACTCCTGGTGAAGGGTCAATTGAGCAGCCAAGATTGTGCAAAGTTCAGAAATAACTGGGGCTAAAGAAATGGGTGAAGGTAATGCCATGCGCTTCACTTTTTACACGCCTCTTTAAATAGGTTTTTAATTATATAAGGCCTTTGCGTCATTTGGAGCGACCACTCATCATGTGGTGCGACCATTAATATGAAAAACTGTATTAAACTGTATTAACATAAATATGAATCACTGCTACAGCGTGTGGCTACAGCAGTGAAAGGTATTTTTAAAACATTTTTATCAGATTTATGCAGTTTACAGGAAAAATAAGTCTGTTAACTACATTTAAGAAGGCAACTCTGAAATTACAAAACAAAAATACGAGATCATTATTTACAAAAACTTAAAGTAAATGCAAATGAGAACATATAAAAAATGTTAAGCATGTTAAGGAAATGAATTCAATATAAATCATGGTTGCACCACATGACATTTTTTTAAGACTATGGCCACTTCATCGTGATGAAAAAACACTAAAATCACTTAATTTTAAATTGTAATATGAATTTTTGTCTACACAACATTCTTAATGTTTGAATAATTACAACAGATTTATTTTTTGTATTTTAAAATTTGCTTGTCAAAATCCTTATACGTCAATGACCCTTAACAGCAGATGTTGAGCTTTGTAAAGCCGTATTTGACAGCGTATGACAGCCACAATCTCATCTATAATATATTGCTATAAAATATAGCATTCTGTGTAGAATTCAAATGAGCGCAAAACGTTTGTGGTTTGCGATCCATGCTATTGTGTCTGATTCGCTTCGGATTCTAGAGAGCATCTGATTGGACAGAAAGTTTGATGAGAAGCTGAAGTGCAGGGTGATGTCATCAAAATCGTTGATCCATATTGGCGTTTTGAATGCTTGTATCTTGTAAATGCGAATTTTGCCATTGTATTGGAGCACACTGGCTTATATATAACCTTCAGGCTGACACATTCATAATAAAAGCCAAAAAACTTCAATTTTGATTTCATAAGGAGTTTAAGAGTGAAATATTTCCGCTAAACCTACTTCCCAGCCATTTGTTTTAATCATAAACATTCTTTTTTGCTGATTTAGAGTATTAAAAAATGTATGAGAAATCATGATGCGTGCCTCCATATGCAAGATGCATTTTGTCAGTAATAAAATTTAAGGCGCACTTCCATTAGATTGCATTATGCTAATTTTATGCCACTACAAGCGAAATCAAAGACACGCATTTTCAAATCTCATCTGCAGTGTTAATGGAAATTGAGAAGTTGTGCTTTTGATGGAGAAAAAATAAGCCAAGGGCTTTAAATTCAACATGATTTGTGACAGCACAATGCCAGCATTCTTTCCGATTTCACAAGCACTTAAAATGCAATCTCTTCCTTATTTAGACTGCTGGAACAGCGAATGGTTTCAAACAGTGAGGTCACAGTCATACCAGCCCACTAATAATAGGAGTTCCCTCCAAAGAGAGTACTTTAGCTCCATTTCACCATGGTAGACTAAAGATCAGAGTATACGCAAACATGTTTTTGCCTGGGGGGTGGCTCATTTCCACTTTAAGAAATAATTTATGAATGGACAACACAGCAAACTTGACTCCCTTGGTAACTTTAATTGCTCGGGAAACTTTTTTCCCTTTTCCCTCAAAGCAAGCTTCGTTGTGTTGGCGAGTGGTGAATTCGCTAAAGACATTGCACTAGCATTAGCAAAATGAGCTCAGATTGAGTTCAATGCAACAGCTGCTATAAATTGTAAATTGTTCCAGGAAGCTCTAAAATGGTATCCTGATGAATGTGATTGCTCACATGGGAGACTCAGAAACCACCTCTTGCCTAACAAAACACCCTGGTGACCTTTTGAATCTATTGCGCCCCTGTGAACAGCCCAAAGTGCGCAATGAATCATCACGCATGCTGAAAAACACTCTTTCAGAAATGGGATTTTTAAAGGAAGGGGCGGGGGGGCATTCCATTGCCCGTTAAATGGCTCAAGGACTACCATAACACAAATAACACTCATTCAATAGAGCACCACAATATTTTCACAGAGGACAACATTAATTTTCCTCAGTGTGGACATGAATATGCAATTCAGCCATGTTGTAAGGTGAATCCTTTTTACAGCATTCCTGCAGTCACATGATCGAAATTCAGTTTGATGGTGGTTGTATGGAAGACTGAGTGTTGCACTACAAGTCTTATTGCTCGGCTCTCACAGGCATCTTAAAGAAGCACTTACACAGCAAATGACAGGAGTTGTAAAAAGCTCATCAGGTCATAATAACAGTTCTCCCAAAAGGTTTTGGATCCACTTATTTGTTCATCTACAGCTTCAAATGTAATATGGATTATCAACGTGAACTCATGATAATTCGTATGTGTTTTATGTAAAATGTGGTTCTACAATACGTAAATTTACTTTCGTTATTACAGACCTTAAAATACACAGTACTGACATTTTTACAGCATTTAAAGGAGAAGTCCACTTCCAAAACAAAGATTCACATATAATGTACTCACCCCCTTGTCATCCAAGATGTTCATGTCTGTCTTTCTTCAGTCGCAAAGAAATTGTTTTTTGAGGGAAACATTTC
>JAHKKF010538455.1:0-11353 GCA_019740295.1 Labeo calbasu
AAAATTAATTAATATATAAGTTAACATGCTGATTTGCTGCCTAAAAAACATTCTGATTTTTATCGATGTTGAAAACAGTTGTGCTGCACTATATTTTTATGGAAACTGTGATACATTTTATTTTTTAGCATTCACAGATGAATAGAAAGTTTAAAAGAACAGCTTTTATTTGAAATAGAAATCTTTTAGAACATTGTAAGTGTATTTGCTCACTTTTGATCAATTGAATGCAACCTAATAAATAAAAGCATGAATTGATTTTATTTATTTATTATTTTTTTAATCTTACTTACTCCAGAATTTGAAATGGTAATGTAAAATATAATCTTCAAAAATACTAAGAAGCAGAATTAGTCTAAATATAATCACATTAGATACAAAATAAGTGTTTGATTTTTTTTTTTTTTTTTTTGGTTATTTTATTTATTTCTTTATTATTTATAAACAGTATAATTTCATATTTTGAAACCTACATTATAAATGTATTTACTTTCACTTTTGATCCACTCAATGCATCCTTGATAAATAAAAATATCAATTTATTTTATTTATTTATTTTTAATCTTACTCCAGAATTTGGAATGGTAATGTAGAATATATTCTTCAAAAATATTAAGAAGCAGAATTTGTCTAAATATAATTGCATTAGATACAAAATATCAACCCAAGTGTTTTTTTGGTTATTTATTATTTATAACAGTCTAATTATATTTTCATATTTTGAAACCTACATTGTAAATGTCCTTATTGTCACTTTGATTAATTTAATGTATTCTAAATGAATAAAAGTATTATTTTATTAAAGAAATCTTTAAACTTTAGTGTACATGTATGTACAGCAGCATGTTTCTGTGTTATTTCTCTTGTGTTGTTTCTCCAGGCATCTCCTGTTGAGGACAAACCCAGAGCTAAAGCTGCAGACGTGTCTCTTCCCATCAGCCCTGAGCAATGGGCTCAGTTCGAGTGTCCTGAGGAGCTTCGACAGGCCTTTCTTTCTGACGCCGGTCCTTACAGCATCAACAGCACATCCATCGATGCGCAGGTTAGCCGATCGGGATCTTTCATCTGACAGATAATCAAACTGTGATCGAGCAGGAAAGTTTCTGCTGATTTCTGAACTGCGTGAGGAGGAAGTGGAAATATTGATCTTTAGAGGGAAACCAGAGTCAGTGTTAGATATCTGTGACTTAAAGCATCTTCCTCATTGATTTGAGGAGAATTATCTCACTGAACAAAAACATCACTTGAATAAAAGAGAAAAGAGACTATTAGAAAAGTGATAAGGGTTGTCTAGGTTAAATGTCAGTTTACTGTACATATACCTCCATGCTCTTTGAGAAGGTGAGATTTTTATTTATTTATTTATTTATTTAATAATTATTATTATTATTATTTATTTATTTATAAAAATTTCATTTTTGATGTTTTTGACATTTTATGCAACTGTAAAGCAAAGCTGTTTAAATTAAAAATGTAACAAAAAAATAGTTACAGTTTTACTTAAAAAAAAAAAACAATTATAATAATAAAGTTTTATTTATTTATTTTTTTAACAAATCTCCTCTGCTCACCAAGGCTGAATTTGTTTAATCAAAAATTCAGTAGAAATTGTGAAATATTATTACAATTTAAACTGTCTGTTTTCTGTGTGAATATCTGTTAAAATGTCATTTATTCCTGTGAATCAAAGCTGAATTTTCAGCATCATTACTCCAGTCTTCAGTGTCACATGATCCTTCAGAAATCATTCTAATATGCTGATTTGCTGCTTAACAAACATTTCTGATTATCATCAATGTTGAAAACTGTTGTGCTGCCCGATATTTTTGTGGAAACTGTGATACATTTTATTTTTCAGGATTCACAGATGAATAGAAAGTTCAGAAGAACAGCATTTATTTGAATTGGAATCTTTTGTAACTTTATAAATGTCTTTACTGTCACTATTTATCAATGTAATGCATCTTTGATGAATAAAAGTAATTATTAATATTTAACTTGTGAAGTTAAATTGCACGTGTATGTCACACTCATCTGTTTAATGGGTTATTTCAGAGCCAAACTATGTTTTATTTGGATCTGTTGGTGAAAGAGCTGGAGTCGTTCTCCTTGACCCCGCTGACCTTTGCACCTCTCCACCTGGCAGAGGTCATCGCTCGTGACCTCATGCAGAGCAGGAGTCAGTCTGACCTCTACCGCCTCAGGTAAACCAAAACACACCTCATGTAGACATTTCAGTCACATTACATTAGATATCAGAGTTATTGAATTCATCTCTCAGGATCTTCAGGAACTGTCGTGATCTGGGGTTCGAGTCTCCGTATTCTGAGCAGCTGCTGAGTTTCACACACGTTCCTGAGGACGAGCAGATGCGGTATGATTCACTAAATGAAACGCCGGAGACACTTATTTAATTAAGTCATTATTATCAGGCACCTTATAGTATTTAAAGGGTTAGTTCACACAAAAATGAAAATTAGCCCATGATTTACTCACCCTCCAGGCATCCTAGGTATATATATCTTCTTTCTTTCAAACGAATCCAATCGGAGTTACAATAAAAAATCATCCTAGCTTTTCCAAGCTTTATCATTGCATGGGTGGGTGTCAGTCAAGTCCAAACAAGTCCAATAAAGTGCATCCATCCATAATAAAAAGTGCCTCAGACGGCACTGGGGGGTGAATAAAAGCCTCCTGTAGCGAACTGATGTGATTTTGTAAGAAAAAATTCCATATTTAAAACTGAAGAATCAATTTAATCTATCTTGTGCCGGCTGGTTGTACCCGGAAGTAGAGGTCTTTACGGAGGACCCGAGGACCCAGGACCTGTATGGGTTCGGGTCTATATGTTACATGGTCAGCCCGGCCTGGGTCGAGTCCCAGTCTATTACCTCGGGTCCTGGGTCTGTTTAACATTTGTGTGTAATACCTGAATTGATCGGAGAACACCGTACCCGCCAGTGATCAATGTCGGTCAGCACTTTGCGTGTGTTTTGTAACTTGCAACTTGTAAAATTAGGATGAGAAAAGTGTGAGCAGGAAATAAGGTGAGAAAATAAAAACATGCGTGACGCGAAGTTAATGTTAGTACTGCAAGCGGACGGTACCAAGCTGTCTCGTGTGAATTCCTCCTTTAAGCTTCATAAGATTAACTAGGTGGAGCTTTAGGCATATGTTTTTTATTTTTTTCTTTTACTGAAGAAGAGACGCACCTGTTATTGAACACACACGATGGTGCAGTGCAGGATATACACAGGTATACGGTGTACCCACTTCGGTCGGCTTTGTGTATACCCACTTCTAAATCCACTCTGATGCGCATCAGTCAGTAGTGACTTGCATTAGCCAAAATCATGACAGTCCACCACATGATATCTAATCCAGTTGCATGTGAATAAATGCAGATACTCCATAAAAGCAAGACCGTGGCGCCGGCTTCCTTTGAAATACGATTGCGCCCGCACCCGCTTCGTCCTGCTTTGTGACAGAAATGCCGCCTGCGTGCGCGAGAGCATGTCAGGGGAGACGCGCAGAGTGGTAACATGATAATTAATTGTTGATTACTAATTTGAATCAGTACATTATAACGAAAACAATACCTTAAATAAATTAAGAGTAGGCTATACCCAATTCTCCAGACACCACAAAAGTGTAATGCACTTCTTGTTCTGTAGGTTTTTTGAAAAATAAATAAATAAATTTCTCCAAGCTGGAATAATGAATAGATTAAGAAGGTTCTTTCACTCTGCAAGAGAGACGAACAGCCTAACATGGACGGAAATGTTAGTGTCCAGGAGGATAGTGTCAAAAAAAATTTTTCGCAACTTGTTTATTGACTTTAATAGCAGTTTCCTGTGCGATGTGTGCCGTCGGGTTTGTGTCTTCCCAGCCGTGTTCAGGTCCAATTAACGAATAACGGTCGGGTCTGTGTCAGGTCGAAGTAGTAAATTTAAGGCATTTTTCGGGTCTGCATGGGTTTGGGTCCCACTTTCAAATTAAATACGGGTCCGGGTCGGTTCTGTGCAACAAGTTTACGGGTCTCTTCGGGTTCGGGTACGAATTTTTGGACCTGTGAAGACCTCTACCCGGAAGCAGAAGTGACGAACACGAAAACGCTGTGGAGAGATCAAAACAAAACAACAGTCACAAATTCGATGTACGAAACAAGGATTTGTAAAGGAAAATGTCGGAGGATTTCGATATAAACCAAATAGAGACTGGTTTTTCTTTGCTAAAGTAAGTAAACTTTGCTTCCTTTACTCCTGTGAACAAACGATGGTTTTCACAAGACTCACCGCCGCCAACGTCCTACGTCATCTGGCCAGAGCTGCTTCGGCACAAGCTAGATTAAAGTGATTATTTACGTTTTAGATATGGATATTTTTCTTACAAAAACGCATCAATTCGCTACCGGAGACCCACCGGAGCCGTGTGAGCCACTTTTTATTATGGATGGATGCACTTTATTTGACTTGTTTTGGACTGATGAATAGAAACACTATGTAATGATAAAGCTTGGAAATGGCAGGATCATTTTTAATGTAACTCATATACACCTAGGATGTCTGGAGGGTGAGTAAATTATGGGCTAATTTTCATTTTTGGGTGAACTAACCTTTTAATGCAACTTTATTTTATTTTAGGAACCAGAAAGCCGTCATTACACAGAGAAACGGATCTCAGAACGACGTGATGGATGAGGTCAGTATCACTCAGTATGGTATACTGAGTATAGCAGTATACTGTTTTCACATTCTGTGTCTGATTGGACCTGAAGAATTTATAAAACAGCTATAACAAAT
Organism: Labeo calbasu; assembly: GCA_019740295.1. Lineage (NCBI taxonomy): Eukaryota > Metazoa > Chordata > Actinopteri > Cypriniformes > Cyprinidae > Labeo > Labeo calbasu. Next base: position 4,803 of record JAHKKF010538455.1, read on the forward strand.
AAAAACGTTTTCTATCTGATTAGCAACTTTTCATTAATGAGTTTTGAATGTTACCATGTTATTACTGCTTGTAAATGTTGAGGGTATTAGAGCATTTGCAAAGTTTTCTTTCCTTACAAAACGCTGCATTTTTATGCATCTCAAATGCATTACAAAGTTTAATGTCAGTCTAACACTCTGAACCCCTCAGGCGAGGTTTGCTGACGGTGGTCCGTGTGGATGGACGTTATCCGCTCTCAGTCCCCATCGGCTGTGGCTGGAGAAGGCTGACGTGTGTCTGAGTTTGAACCTGTTTCAGCCTGCTAAAGTCCTGCTGACTCACACACACCTGACAGCCAAGGTGAGCGAAGACACACACACACGCCAAGTCAGTGTTTTTGCTTCATACAGTACATCACGAACGAAAGTGAGATTAAACTCTGAATGAAATTCAGCTTTGATCATGTACTGCAACGGTTTAATGATTAATAATTATTCAATTGTAAATTGTATAAAACATTTCTCATAATTTCTAATTTAAAAAATTGCATAAATAGCTGTTAGAAATAATACAGTAAGTGTATTTAAAATGTAAATATATATAAAATAATAATTAGTTTACCACAATGTAAATTATATTTAAATATTTTGAACAAATGACATCTTGAAATTGAATGGTAAATATAAATATTTTTGTGTAGATTTAATCCAGTTACTTCTGGAGAAATCATATTTTTCATATTTCAGATTTAGATCAATTCATTTAACTCATAATACTGAAAAATAAGAATATTGCACTAGATTTAAAGTGAATCATTACATAAATTAAATCCACACGTATACAATACCAAAGTTAAAAACTTTGAGGTCAGTAAGTTTTTAAAAAAAAAAAGTTTCTTCTGCTCATTAAAATACAGTAAAAATTGTGAAATGTTTTTACAGTTTCAAACAGCTGTTTTCTATGTGAATATATGTTAAAATGTAATTTATTTCTGTGATCAAATCTGTGTCACATGATCCTTCAGAAATCATTCTAATATGCTGATTTGCTGCTCAAGAAACATTTCTGATTATTAGCAATGTTGAAAACAGTTGTGCTGCACAATATTTTTTGTGGAAACTGTGCTACTGAACAGATTCAGTTGATTCAGATTCTGTGAACTGTGAACGTCATAATTATGTGTGATTCAGGCACTTGGCGATTGGACGTCATTGGCTAAGAGTTTACACCTGCTGGCGGTTCTGGCCAATCAGGAGCAGCGCTACGGCGAGGCTCTTGTTCTGCTGCAGGAGGCTCAGAAGATCGGAGGAGACGAGGAGTTCTGCTTCCTACTCGTTCAGACGCTCCTGACGACCGTAGCGGAACAGGAAGGACCCAATGCGCATCATCAGGTGCAGAATGACTGACAGCTGTCAACTGAGGACAGTAACAATTAGCAAGTATATAAAGAGTTCAGATGCAAAAGCCCCTAAATCCATCTGACGTGTTTCTTTAAAATGAGCATTTCTTTCTGACTACTTTGTTTAGGTTTCCATGTAATTACTGGTACTTCTGATTGGGTTGTGGCTGGAATTTAGTGAGTTTGAAGTAAAAGTATTTGATAGATGTATAATATCATTATCTCAGTTTTGACAGAGATGGCTTTTAGCTGGTTTTGCATCTGAACTCTTCATATATAGATAGATAGACAGATTTATATAATCATTACAACAAGAATCATTAGATGACATTAAATGATTCTAATTAAGGATCACAGTCCAGCCTTAAAATACTAATTAATTTTCAAATTTAAATCTTTACCAGTCTTTGCCACGATCCTTCAAACCGCTAGGTTTTGTCCATTAGTCAGCAAGAAGTTAATAATTTATTAATAATAATAATAATAATGCATTATTAATTATTAATTGTTAATCATTATTATTAAATTATTCATAATTAAGAATTTAATATTAATGTTGCTGGTTGCTATGGATAAAGTTGCTTTGGATAAAAGCATCTGCAAAATAACTTAATGTAAACTTAAATGTAATATATCATGACATTTCATATGATAACATAATCTTTTATATATTTTATTAAGTACAGGTCAGAATAAGTATGTTGTTTCATTATGACATAAATATATTGGGTGCGCAGAATGATAATGGAACATTATTTCACAAGTAGTTTAACAATTTATTTTCACAAAAGTTATTTAGAACCATAAAACAGACACTTCAGTTGCATTTTTTAATGCTTTTTATGCGTATGATTTTTTTTTTTTTCTTTGTGAATTTAATTTGATGCGCACACTAAAATTCAGGTGTATATATGTAAGTTGTTCTCAATTCCAGATCTGGACTTGTGTAAATGATAATAAACATAATAAATATAAAATTTCATTTCATTATAATTTTTTATATTAGGTGTTTATTTTTTCAGGTGAATTACATTATGATGTTATAAATTGCTTGATTTAAAGGAACACTCCACTTTTTTTGAAAATAGGCTCATTTTCCAACTCTCCTAGAGTTAAACAGTTGAGTTTTACCGTTTTCGAATCCATTTAGCCGATCTCGGGGTCTGGCGGTAGCACTTTTAGCATAGCTTAGCATAGATCATTGAATCCGATTAGACCGATAGCATCAACAATCAAGGATATCATTGCGCCTGCTGCACCCATGGTACGGCAGCAAAGTTCCTTGATTGTTACGCCGGAATGAGAGTATAGTTCCTAGCCATATTAGCCTAGAAAATCACAACTTTTCGTTTTTCATCCGTCTTTGTACCTGATGTAACTACTTAAGTGTCAAGTTTAAAATAGGAAAAATATCGAAACTCTTTGGTCATTTTTGAGCGAGATGTTAACGATCTGATCAGATTCAATGATCTATACTAAGTTATGCTAAAAGTGCTACCGCCAGACCCGGAGATCGACTGAATGGATTCAAAAACGGTAAAACTCAAGTGTTTAACTCTAGGGGAGTTGGAAAATGAGCTTATTTTCAAAAAAAGTGGAGTGTTCTTTTACAAAATAACAGACATTTATCACTCAGCTGACATAAAAGTAATAAAAATGTATGATTTATATAAATGCACCTGTTTGTATCATGTACACGTGTAATGAAAGTATGGTAACTTATACTGTATTTATTTTTTAGAAAAAATGTCATCATACCTCAGACATATGTTAATAAATTAATCAATGCACTTTAAATCATATTACATAATGTTATTTTACAACAAGATGCTTAAGTTCTTAGTCTCAGACATCAAATTCGAAGAAAACAGTATTTGTGTAAACATTTACTAGAAGAGTTACATTTTAAAATGTAATATGAAAACATTTTGTTAAACACTTAAAAAATATTCTTGAAGGTTTTTTCCAGGCATATTAACAGCAAGTATCGTGTGTGTGTGTGTTGTTCAGGTGTGTGCGATCACAGAACAGGCCGGCGCCACCATCAGAGCTCTTCTAGAGCAGAGACCGAACCGAGCTTCAATCCTTCGTTTCTTCATCGCATCGCTGCAGACCAGGTGCAGTTATGGATTCTATGTATTTAATAACCAGAGTTGAATTACAGTGAGACTGATCCGTCTGTGTGTGCATGTGTAGGGCGGCCGTGTTCCGTCAGCGTTTGTTGAGTCCTGACGATCCGCTGTGCCGCCCGTCCGATCCGTCAGTGGAGATGCTGAGTTCGGTGTGTGACGCGCTCAAACACGCTGCTGATGAACTACTGCAGCTGGGATACAGGACACACGCCGCACAGGCCACGCTAGAACACGCCAACACACTCAGGTGAACACGCAAACACACACTAATGAAGGTAGTACTGTTTATTTTACATCCTGTAACTGCTCACTATTGCATATTGGTCACATTTGGTCAAAATATAGTATTAATTTGCTTTTGGCAGTGTTATAAACTTAAATTATTTATTAAAATAATGTCTAAATACAAAAATCATCCTTTATTTTTTATGTCAGAATGCTCAGAAATCATACTAATATGCTACTTTAAACAATATGAATGTATATTAAAATAGAAAATACAATAGATGTGTGATTTTGTCTTTTCTTCAAGAATCCTGGCAGTTCACGTGTCGAGTGCAGAAGAGAAACAGCGCCACCTTCTGGACGCGTTCAGCCTGATGAAGACGGCCGTGTCTCTTCAGGAGGAAGTCGTCTCTGATGTCCTGAATGTTCTTCCACCTCATGAGGTACGAGATGTTTGATCACTTCTGTTTAGACATTTCTGTCAGGTTATCTGTGGTGATTTTGGAGAAAGATCAGCTGAATTTATACCACTGGGAAATAAATGACACACTTTACCTTCATTAGAACAAACTGTTCTTCAATAGTGTTTAGCTCACAGTAGTAATAATTAAAATTATTGTAAAATATTCACATTAAAATCTGTCTGTCTATACACAAGCATTTATACACACAGTAAAACAGTAGATAAATATTATTGAAGTATAAAATAGCATTACAATAAAAAAAAATGTTCAAAGAATAGGCTTCGTTTTTATTTGTCATTTATATAATCTATTTTTATTTTTATATTTTATTTTTGATAACTAATTTTTAAATATATTTCAGAGATATTAATTGTACATTTATTTAAAGTAAGTTTGAAGTAAAACAGTAATATTGTGAAATATTAAATTGTAAAATAATTTAAAACAAATCTAAAATAATTATCTAAATACAAATTGTTCTTAAAATAGGCTTCATTTTGTCATAAAATATCTTTGTTATATTTTTTTATTTTAAATTATTAATATGCAAAATAATATTAAAACTATTTTAAATAATTGAAGAATAGGGTTCATTTTATTTGTCATTTATATAATCTGTTTTTTTATTCTATTTTTAATATTTAATTTTATTCTGTCCTTTTAAACGTTTCTGAGAGATATTAATTGTACAATAATTTAAAGTAAATTTGAAGTAAAACAGTAATATTGTGAAATATTAAAAATGTAAAATAATTTAAAACTTCAAAAATAATTGTTTAAATACAATTTGTCCTAAATAGGCTTAATTTTTATATGTATTTCTATTGTTTTCCTTTTTAATATATTTCAGAGATATTAATTGTACATTCATTTAAAGTAAATTTGAAGTAAAACAGTAATATTTTGAAATAATACAATTTAAAATAATATAAAACAAATCTGTTAATATGTGAAATAATATTAAAGTAATTTTAAATAATTTTCTAAATACAAAATGTGTTCTAAGAATAGGCTTCATTTTTATTATTGTCATTTATATAATACATTTTTATTATGCTATTTTCATATGTATTTCTATTGTTTTCCTTTTTAATATATTTCAGAGATATTAATTTAGGGTAAATTTGAAGTAAAACAGTAATATTTTGAAACTGAAATAAAAAAATCTAAAATAGTTGTCTAAATACAAGTAGTTCTAAAAAATAGACTTAATTGTGTTATATAAAATATCTGTTTCTGTTTTATATTTTTTATTTTAAATTATTAATATTTAAAATAATATTAAAACAATTTAAAATAATTGTGTAAATACAAAATATATGCTATACATTTTTAATATATTTTTTGTTCTATATTTTTCCTGTATTTTTTTATTCTATTTCTGTTTTGTTTTCTATGTGTATATATATTTCAGAGACATTGCATATTAATTGTAATGTCTCAATTATCTCTCAGAAGCGTCACACGAATCTCCTCCACACCTTCGATAATCTCATTTGTTTGTCAATTGCCGTTCCTCCACACGCGCTAATGTGAGCTCTAAAGGACAAAACACACCAGGTTTGTTTCAAGGGGAGCAAACGCGATTAGCACACTTGGAAATGTGATTTGGTGTGGCGTCCGTTAAGCTCGCTGTGACGTGACCCGCTGGTTTTCTGGGCCCCCTGTCGGGTTCGGCGTGCCGAACGGCTCCTCTAAACGCCGCGCTAATTCATTTTGCCTCACGCTGCATTATGGATTTTCATTTTCCCAAAAGGATTATCTTATTACAGAGCTCTCCGGGTGCTCATATTTATGAAAAGAGGGCAATGAACATGTTGACCAAATGTGGAAATCTGAATTGCTAAAGTAATTAGAGTCTTGTGCTGTTTGCACTCTTTCCATCTGAAGGAATCGTTCATGCAAAAATAGTCTGTCGTCATTTATTCACATTCCAAACCTGTAGGACTTATGTTCTCCTATGAAACAGATATTTTGAAGAACCTCCAAGCTGCTGTTTTTGGTGGTCGGAGATATTAAATATGGATTTCTTCTGGATTTTGTGTTCCGAAGAAAAAGGTCATGACCCATATAGTGAAAAATAAATAATGTTTATATATATATATATAAATAATATTTAAAAATAAGTTATATATATATATATACATATATATAAAAATTAAAAAATAAAAATGATAGGGAAAAAAATATATATATCATTTTTATTTTTTTAAATATACATAAAATGGCCAAAAAATAAATTTGGTAAAATATAAATTTCAAAATATAAATATGTAAATATATTTTCTGTGAAAATATTTTTGCCTATTTTTGAAAATATATTAAAAATATATATAAATATATATTTTAAA
>JAHKKF010538457.1:0-62054 GCA_019740295.1 Labeo calbasu
AACACTAATATCCGATGCTGTCATCTACAGTATGAGTCAATCTATGAGTGTCAAATTATATATTGTTGCTTTTTGACCAAAAAATCTTCTATTCTATTATTTTCTATTCTATTCTATTCTATTCTATTCTATTCTATTCTATTCTATTCTATTCTATTCTATTCTATTCTAGTGATTAAAAAACCCAGTAATATCAGTATGAGTCAATCTATGAGTGTCATATCACATATTGCTTTTGGATTAAAAAGCTTCTTCTTTTTTTCTTTTCTTTTCTTTTCTTTTCTTTTCTTTTCTTTTGTTGTGATTAAAAAACACTAATATCGGATGCTCCCATCTGAATCAATCTATGAGTGTCAAATCATATATTGTTGCTTTTTGACCAGAAAAGCTTCGCTTTACTTCTATTCTATTCTATTCTATTCTATTCTATTCTATTCTATTCTATTCTATTCTATTCTATTCTATTCTATTGTTGTGATTAAAAAACCCAGTAATATCAGTATGAGTCAATCGATGAGTGTCATATCACATATTGCTTTTGGATTAAAAAGCTTCTTCTTTTTTTCGTTTCTTTTCTTTTCTTTTCTTTTCTTTTCTTTTCTTTTCTTTTCTTTTCTTTTCTTTTGTTGTGATTAAAAAAACACTAATATCGGATGCTCCCATCTGAATCAATCTATGAGTGTCAAATCATATATTGTTGCTTTTTGACCAGAAAAGCTTCGCTTTGCTTCTATTCTATTCTATTCTATTCTATTCTATTCTATTCTATTCTATTCTATTCTATTCTATTGTTGTGATTAAAAAAAACACTAGTGGATCATCCTTACAGTAAGTGCACATGCTTGACCATGTAATTTCTATTTTTAATAATCTTAGGCTGTTTTACTCTTTACGGTTGTTTTTGTTCTATTTGTTTGCAACAAAAAAGGTATTAGCTAGTAGTCTATGAATATGTAATATTTAAAAGCGCTGTTTTAAAGAAAATGATTGATAACTAGATTTTAGAAATATTTTGTATTTAACTCCTCATTTATTAACCTTTTTATTTAGAAATGTGGCGATATCAAATTCTTTATGTGTAAACAAATTATGTCCTTCAAGGCTGAATTTCCACTGTAAAACATTGGTGTAGGATTTACAATTTTCACTTTTTAAGCAGAAAGACTGAAATAATGTTTACTTTTAAAACATACTTCAGGACTGAATGATTTCCGGCAACAAAAAATCCAGAAAAGAAAGAAAGAAAGAAAGAAAGAGAAAGAAAGAAAGAAAAATAAATAAATAAACACACTGAAGTACAGCCGTTAGTGTATAAATATTTATTTATTTTTTTTTTTTAAAGACAATTATTGATAGCAATTAGAATTTGGAATAATTTTGTTTTAACTCATAATATATTTAAGTTGCTTATTTGAAAAGAAAATAATTTAAAAATTATAAACAAGGGATATATTTAGTCTCCTCATAAAGATTTGGGTTTGAAAGGCGTGAGAGAGCTCTTGCCTATAGTTCATGGATGGGAAGAAAAAAAAACAAAAAAAAAAACACACTTTTTCCATATTGCCCCTGTCCATTTTGTGTTCATGGGATTATTTTGATATACAGATGTTTTCCCTGACTGCCTTATTTCTCCACAATAGTAATTCATGGTTATCTCTTCTGTTCTCTAGAGAGAGATGTTACTCGGAAGAATCCTGCAGCATAATCCTCTTTCCTGGCTCTTGTACAGAGCATCTTATAGCATCCTGACACTCTTACAGTGGTCTCTTAATTTCTCCTACTATCATTCTACTGTCATTGTACAGGATATTTGATTGAATGTTTGTATTTAAAAAGTGTATGCACAGTCTGACAAAAGCAGAAGAGACACTTTTAACAGATACACGTAAAATACTTTTCACATACTGTAAGCTTTTCTCCACTGGTAAAGGAGCCAGTACCTGTTCAGGAAAGTCTCAAGGACATCAGGTTTCACATCAGTGTGTACAGACACGACTGACAGGATTTTGTTGTAAACACATTCAAAGACGAGACATGTTCTTCCTCTTTTAAATCAAAATGATTCAGAAAGTTCCTACAAAAGCTGCCAAATACTTGTAATCCCTTCACGTTACAACAAACACAACGATCCACGCAGCTAATATTGCCTCCTCCAGCTGTAGAAAGCACTATTTCATGACTGTCAGTCATTACAGAGTTTAAATCATGTGTTTGTTTGCAGATCCTCAGATATTCTAGTAGTTGCCAGTGGGTTACAGGTATTTCCGCTGTTTTATTGAACACAGAACATATTAGTAGCTTCCACAGCCACTAGCTATTGGCTTATATATAAAGCAGCACAGTATTGTAGACATAACATGTGAGTTGCTGTGAGTTGTGCTAATTAGTTAATGGCCATAAAGAACCAGCGTCATCAGTCAACAGCTTCTGTACTCAGATTGACAGTTACACAAAGAGCTGCTGTGCTAAAACTAACAGATGATGTCACTTTTGTTTAGTCTCAGGATGGGCTGTGAGATTTTTCTTCTTGCTCAACAACAGTAAGTATTTTTCTGAACTTTGAATGAGTACAAACATGCTCAGGTACATGATGGTATCTTGTCCCTTTCAATTAACTGTACCTTAAAAAGTAACGTACACAGAAAACACAGAGGTTCAGCCGTAAGGCAACACTGAAGCTTTTCTTCCTCAAAATCCATATTTCTTAAGAGTGGTTGAAGAACCTAAAAATCCCTTCACAATGAAGTAATTTCCTCCTAGCTGCTTGTTTTTAAACTTTTTAAAAAAAATGTAAACCAGGAGTGTTAATATAGTAAAATAAGTTAATCATGATTGATTGTGTGATTACAGATTAAGGAACTGTATGTTTATCAAAAAAAAAGGAGTATTCCAGTGTACAGTACATTATAGCTACTGTATAATGTATGCAATTTTCAGTTGAGGGGGAAGTAAAAGATTTTATTACATTTCATTACATTTTAAAGCATTTTAATTACATGTATACAAGTAAATAGATAGATAGATAGTCTGTATTAAAGGAATAGTTCACTTCCAAAACAAAAATTTAGAGATAATGTACTCACACCCATGTCATCCAAGATGTTTATGTCTTTCTTTCTTCAGTCGTAAAGAAATTATGTTTTTTGAGGAAAATATTTCAGGATTTCTCTCCATATAATGGACTTCAATGGTGCCCCCGAGTTTGAACTTCCAAAATGCAGTTAAAATACAGCTTCAAAGGTCTCTAAACGATCCCAGCCGAGGAACAAGGGTCTTATCTAGCGAAATGATCAATCATTTTCTAAAAAAAAAGATTACAATTTATATACTTTTTTAACCTCAAACGCTCGTCTTGTCTAGCTCTGCATGAACTCTGTGTATTCCGGTTCATGACAGATAGGGTATGCTGAAAAACTCCCATCTTATTTTCTCCTCCAATTTCATCCTACATTGCTATTTTACTTCTTTGCAATTCACTTTGTAAACAATGGGTCGGTACTTCTGCAGCGATGTAGGATAATTTTGAAGTTGGAGGAGAAAATGAGATGGGAGTTCTTCGACATACCCTAACTGCATTGCACTGGAATACAGAGTTCATGCAGTGCTAGACAAGACGAGTGTTTGAGGTCAAAATGTATATACTTTTATTTATTTATTTCTTTTTTAGAAAAAAAAAAAAAAAAGATTTTGCTACATAAGACCCTTTTTCCTCAGCTGGGATCGTTTAGAGCCCTTTGAAGCTGCATTTAAATTGCATTTTGGAAGTTCAAACTTGGGGGCACCATAGACGTCCACTAAATCCTGAAAGTTGGTGAGTACATTATCTGTAAATTTTTGTTTTGGAAGTGAACTTCTCCTTTAACCCCCAGAGCTGTGTGGAGCACTTTTTACAATGGATGGATGCACCATCAAAGGATGGATAGATGCATGCTCAGTACTAGAACCATTGCTTTCCATGCTTTACATGTTACCATATGTTACCATATCATCAGGAAACATGGTGTTAGCTTTCACCGTTATGCTGATGATACTCACCTCTGTATGTCTTTGCGGCAACGGAATGCATAGTTGATATAAAAAACTGGATGACTAGTAATTTCCTACTTCTAAATTCTGAAGAAAAAAAAAAATGGTGGTAAAAAGAGGTGGTAATTATAGAGCCAAAAACCTCTGCAAGTAATGACCTGTCTAACACTGTCTAACACTTGATGGCTGCTCTGACAGTTCTTCGTCATCAGTTAGGAACCTAGGTGTGCTATTTGATAGCTATCTTTCCTTCGAAAGCCACGTGTCTAGCATTCACTCTATCATCTCAAAAATATATGTAAATTACGACCTATACTCTAAATGTCAAATGCAGACATGTTAATTGTTGCTTACATGACCACAACATTGTAAAAGAATCTGTAAAATTTACGGTAAAAAACAGCAGCTGTGGTTGCCGGAATTTTACCGTAAAAATATGGTAGCAATGTTTTTGGTTTTACGTTTTTAACTTAGATTTTACATTTAATTACCGTAATTCCATTAAGGTTAATATACCAACCTATTGAAGTACTGAAATATGTTTTGTACACTTAAAATACACTGATAACCACCAAAAGCAGGTGGTGATGACAAAGTCACATGACAACCCAAAGCCCACCACAAGCAGCTTTTAAATATTAACATATATAGAAGGTGCACAGTGTCATTCACACAAACACTAAACACCATCATGGTAACATATGTGAAACTGAAATGCACTAAACATTCATTTAACAGCTTTAAATGTAACATGCAACCCTAATGTACAAAACTTATAAGAAAAAAACTAAGAAGAAACAGTTAATTCAGCAAAAAAAAAAATGTAAAAATGCAAAGCAGGGAATTCTGGGAATGTCAATATACGGTTATTCACCGTAAATTATACGTTCTTTTCACTTCCAAAAACGGTATACCACTGTAAAATGACACGCAATGTCCATTGTGGTTTTTCACCGTATATAGTATGGGAAACTGTCTTTTACCGTTAAATTCACAATAATTTTAGGTTAAAGGTTAAATTATTGTAATGCTTTATTGGGTAGATGCTAGTTACTAATTAATAAACAAACTCCAGCTGGTTCAAAATGCAGCAGGTATTTCTTACTAGAACCAAGAAGTATGACCATATTAGTCCGGTTCTGTCAGCACTGCACTGTCTATCTATTAAAAATTGTATACATTTTAAAATCTTGCTAATTACTTATAAAGCCCTGAATGGTTTAGCAGCTCAGTACTTGAGTGAGCTCTTATCTTATCTTCACGTCCGCTGCATTCTCAAAACCCCTATTGATAATACCTAGAATATCACAATCAACTGTGGCCCACAGATACTTTTCCTATTTAGCGCCCAAACTCTGGAACAATGTACCTAACACTGTTCGGGAGGCAGACACACTCTGTCAGTTTAAATCTAGATTAAAGACCTATCTCTTTAACCTGGCTTACACATAACACACTAAAACATTTCTATTATTCAAATCCATTAACAGATCGTCAGGCTGCATTATTAGGTCAGCCAGAACCGGGAACACTTCCCATAATACCCAATTTACTTTCTACATCATAAGAAGAATGGTATCTGTGCTAATATTAGTCTGTTTCGTTCTTATTCTGAGGTCAACACAGCCACCCAGATCCAGTCTGTTTCCACATCAGATGGTCACTGCAGTCACCCAGTTCCAGTCCGTATCCAGGCCAGGTGGATCAGCACTTAGAGACGACTTCTGCAGCCCTTAATCTCAGCGGAGACCAGGACAACTAGATGAGCCCCAGAGACAGATCCCCAGCCAAAAACCTCATCACGTAGATAGCCATCGCCACATGATGAGTCCTCTGCACAATCTGACTTTGCTGCAGCCTGGAATTAAACTGCTGGTTCAGAGGAGAACTGGCCCCCCGACTGAGCCTGGTTTTCCCCAAGGTTTTTTTCTCTATTTTTGTCACTGATGGAGTTTTGGTTCCTTGTTTTGGTTTCGGTGTTGCCTCTGGCTTGCATATTTGGGGACACTTATTTTCCAGCGATATCACTGACTTGATTGAACAGATACTATTTGAACTGAACTAAGCTGGACAATGAGTGTTTACTGTTGTCCTTTTACATTATTACGCTCTATTTTTCCTATTTAATGCTTTAAAGCTGCTTTGACACAATCTGTATTGTTAAAAGCACTATATAAATAAAGTAGGGCTGCCAGTCGATTAAACATTTTAATATAATTAATTACATGATGTGTCATCTAATTAATCGAAAAAATATATTTGACTCTGAAAATACCCACAAAACCTTTAGAAAGAATTTTTTTTTTGTTGATTTAACATAAAATGTATTATACATAAACATTTAAGCTACAATGACCTAACGTAAACTATGGAACATAAAAGAGAATTATTTGAAAAACATCTCAGTATTTTTGTTCATACAGTGAAAGTCACTGGTAACCAAAACAGCTTTGTAACAGTCTTCAAAATACCTTATATTATGTTCCACAAAAGAAAGGTTTGAAATTCAAACTTTGAAATGACATGATGATGAGTAAATGATGACAGAATTAAATTTTTAATGTTTTAATTATTATCTAATGGAATGATAGTCTAAATAACAAAGTAAATCTGCCAGCAGGTGGCGGTAAATGTCTTTATAAGTCATTCATTCAATTTGTTCAAATGGCTGATTCATTCAGGAATTAAGTAAATGGCTCTATTTATGAATGGACATTTGAATCATCGATTCACATGATTCATTCAAAACAGCTAATTATTTCGGATCTAAACATCGCTGTGTTGCTCAGAGACATGCAACAATTCTGCTATGGCTTTAACGGTAATATGTTCTCTGCAAAATTAAGCAAAAACCTAATACTGTGTTTAAAATAGAACACAATATCAACTTCTTATTTACTGAACTGTTGAATAACATTACGTTTAAACTTGTGATATTCAGGACAAAATCAGCACTTGTGTAATACTGCTCTCCTGGCTTGTGTGACTTCAGTTATCATATCACATAAATATGAGACAAAACCTCAATCAGGGGCATTTTGTGCACCAACGTCTTGAATTTTAGGGCATAATGGAATTGTTGCCCTGCATCATATTTGTCAACAGTCAACTATATGAAATATAAGATGATGTAGAGGTTTGGGGGCGGGGCCACTGCATTAACTGCGTTAAAATATTTAAATTGTGTTATTTTTTCATAACTAATTAATTAAGTTAATGCGTTAAACAAACAGCCCTAAAATAAAGGTGACTTGACTTTTTTGTGCTTCACATATGCACACTATAACTGACTGTATTAGGTTAGTCTAGGCTATTTTTCTGTACTTTCTAGTACTTTCTTACACAGAAAGTATAACTCTCCCAAACTGTCTTACAATTCACTGTTTAAACTGTAAACAGAGCATGCATCAGGGAAAGAGCTGCTGGCCAGAGGCAACAATACAAGGTTGACACAAGAAAGAAATGACAGGATTTATGTGCTGTGCAAATGCTATTTGACAGAGAAAAGCTTCTGTATTTCACTGGGTTATTTTATTATGTAATGTTATTGCTTAATACTAGAAATGTGTAAATGGTCTTTCAGAATTAAGGAGACACAGTTACATCAGATGAGTGGAAAAGTACTCTCCGGCTTGTGACCTCATTACTCGTGTCCATTTCTCCCTCTGGGGTCTATCCGTATATAATCAGGTGCGCTCAAAGCCTCAATTTAAGCCAAAATACAGGGGCTGCCAAGACTTGTATGTTTGCTCCTTATTTTCACTCATATCTCAGCCTCAAGAGGCAGCCTACAGGTGCGAGTGTGCGGTTCAGGGTGAGCTGTGAGCTGGAGGTTGCAGGGAGGTCATTCATTCTCAGATTTTCTATACTGGAGGATCAGTGTCTGTTTTGTACAATAACCTACACAGACTGATGCTTATGGCATCATTCATTATGAGAGAGAATTGTGCCATGCAAATACTGGTATTGTGAATGATCTGGCCAGACAATAAAGACGAGGCTGGACACACATTCTGGCCCTGTCAGATCAAACACAGCTGCCCATGTGCCCTCAATAACCCTGCTCTGCTTTTGTAATTTATAGTACCCCACGTCCTAGATTTCTTCTCGACAAACATCGTCAGAAAGACATACTAATTCAGGGAACCATCCATAAACACTTTCAAAAGGGAAGTCCAAAGATGTGCCTTGACAATGACAACTCGAGGCACTCTGAGGAGGCTGTGATAGTTGGCCACACTGTGTGAAATTTGGAGTTACGTGCTATGATGGCCGTATTGCCAGTTGCATTGCACAAAACACTGACTGCATTCTTAATAAGAAAAGCTTCAATTGTTTTTTTTCCATTTCTTTTTTTGCAGTGATGCCATAGAAGAATAATTTTGTTTATGTGCAGTGAACATATTTTTAAGAAACAGGTCGCTCAAAAATGAAAATGTGCTGAACATTTATTCACCCTCAGGCCATCCAAGTTGTAGATGAATTTGTTTCTTCATCAGAACAGATTTGGAGAAATGTAGTAAATCAGAGCCATCAGAATGAGAGTCCAAAGAGCAAAAAACATCACAACAATACACAAGTAATCCAAACCACTCCAGTCCATCAATTAACATCTGGCGAAGTGAAAAGCTGCATGTCCGTGAGAAACAAATCCATCATTACAACGTTAATTCTGGTTAAAATAGCAGTGCTCTATCCAGTGAAAGAGTCGTCTTGTCTGAATCAAGAGAGAAATATGCACAAATCAAGCACTGTTTACAAATAAAAATAGTACAAAACAGTTCTCAACAAATATGTTGGTTGTTTTCACTAGAGGAAGCATTGTTATAGATCATGGACTGGAATTTTAGCCAGAAGTGACGTTTTACAGAATTCCTTGATGGATTTGTGTATTATAAACAAGCAGCTTTTTACTTTACGAAATGTTAACTGATGGACTGGAGTGGTATTGATTACTTGTGGATTACTGTGATGTTTTTATCAGCTGTTTGGACTCTCATTCTGACGGCACCCATTCACTGCAGAGGATCCATTGTTGAGCAAGTGATGTAATGCTACATTTCTCCAAATCTGATGATGAAACAAACTCATCTACATCTTGGATGACCTGAGGGTGGATACATTCTCAGCTAATAATGAATCTGTATTTTTGGTTCATTGTCTGGATGGAGGTTGGGAGGAAGAAAATCACACCTGTATAATTAGAAAAAGCCACTTGTGTGGCTGTCATATAAGAACTGATAATAATGTGTGATGTACATTAAAGGAAGGACATGCCAAGGGATTTAATTAAGATGATAAACTGTCACCACCACTGAAAGTCATTATGCATAACAAGTTAATCACACAAACATTCACTCTCTGATTTATAATATGTCATAACCATATTTGGTTAACAATAGATTTGTTATTCTACAAAGGCCTGCATTCTATTAAGGCTTTCCTGTTGAAACACTGCTGAGAGGCTGAAAGTACATCAAGATGTCAGACTTTGTTTTTCTGACTAATCGCTGGCTCAGCACACTATTGTGCTGTGTTGTTCTACATCTTATTACAAAGACTGCAAACAGACAACGGGCTTTAAATCTCAAAGTCTTCAACACAAGCTTTGATGTCTTGTTATTATCAGCAATGTAAAGGTGCATTTAGGAGTTTGGCACCATTTTTTTTTTTTTTTTTTTACAAATGTTTTATGAAGAATCAGCTTAATGGTGTACATGCACATAAGTTAACTGTACTAACAATACTTTTCTATTAAAAAATGTTTAAATTATATGTATGTTTTAAGTGAGCACTTTCATGACTAAATGCACTTTTTTGTAATAATGTCAAATTAATGGTTAACTTTAAATTACATTTTAAATCTTTAATTGTTAATAATATAGACCAATTTGGAGTAGACGTCACAGTTACGTCACCTGGAGCTGCTTATGCATTGTGGTGGCAGAAAAACACTGCAACAAGTGAAACGAAATGGGTAAAATCCATAGAATAAGAGAAAAATGTATTGTTGAGCCTTTGGATGTCAGAGTTTACCTATTTCATCTCACAGTTCTGACTTTTTTCTCACAAATGAAAGTTTATATCTCCTAGTTCTGACTTTATAACTCGATTTAATTCAACAATAGCACGTTTGTCAATTCTGAGGAAAAACCCCAGAAGTGTGGGTAATAAACTCATGATTCTGAGCTGAAGGGAAAAGAGAGAATGACAAGTTGATTTTTCTGATCAGATTAATTTTTTATTAGTTAAAAATAACACGCCCGCAGTCATAACTCTGTATTTTAAACGTTCAAAAGAAAATATAAAACCTATTATTCATCATAGTTACAGGTTGTGATTCAGTGGAGCCAGCTGATCCAAATAAACTGAGCCATCTTTCAATTGCGCGATTCCCCGAAATTAGAGAAGCAGTCGTCAGTAAAATGACGTGTTTATGGGTGGGGTCAAGTTGTTAGCGCCGGCCAAAGAACATAGGCAGGAATTATGCAAATATGTTACCTTTTATGTTACCGTGTTACCGTTTTGCCATCATGGAAGTGAGATTCGAATTACTAACAACTCGTTTAGGCTGTACAGAGTCGTTTCTTTATTTTGGGAGACAATAAATTTTATATTTTTATATTTATTATCGTGCACTTTTGGCTTTACAATTTTGCAGATCGTTTACGTTCACATACAACTATATTACACAATGCATGAAAGGCAATATTGGAAATGACTTAATAGGGGCACTTTAATATATTTAAAATGTGCTAAATTGCAAATTTATCATTGCAATGTGAGTACCTAAAAATGCTAGCTACATAAACCACTAAATCTACCTTTAATCTGCAAACACAACAGAAAAGCCAGTTAGTAATTAGTGCTAATTTGTTTACCCAGTTCAACCCATTTTCTGATTAAAAAGTGTTTGCTTGTTTTATTTAGTAATTTTGATTCCTCCAAAAATAAGCTTTTAGGGAGTTTTGTTTTTTTTTTACATTTTAGAACAACTTTTTTTTTGGCGTCTGTGCAAATGCTTCATTTAAGCAGCCTGGTTTTCATAAATGAATTTGGACAGTAGAGGCTGGGAAATGAGAGAAGAGCAAAAATAGCCTGCTTGCAACTCTGTTATAAACAGAGAGGAGGCGCATGTGTTGTGCTAACGCTGCCGTTTTTAAAGTGGGCCAAAAAATTAGGAATTACTGTGTGGTTTGAATTTACTGCTCTAATGGTCTCAGTGGAGAAACTTTCTGTCCTTTGCTTGTCATCACGTGCTATTGTTTCTGGTTAATTGCAGCAAAGCTACATTAATTGAGGGAAATCAGATGGAGACAGGGATCTGTATTTTATTTTAGAAGAGTTAAAGCTGACTTTCAGAGAGTGATGGTTGTGTTATTGTGGGCACGGTGCTCATGTGGAGAATATCTCCAGAGCAGAGCTGTTTATGACACGGATCAGCAGAGTTTAATGAAAATCAGGCCAGGCTACGGGCTGACCGCTCTGTCTTTGTCTGTGTGCTCTGGTCCTTGTCTTTCCCTGGCACCTGGGACTGCTTATGAGAGAAGCCAATTCCACCATGGCTTCTGAGGTTTTGGGATGCTTGGCCTCACTTCTGGTTTTCAGCGTCTTCTCTCGTTTTTGAATAGTAAATCAGCATCTCCTCCCAACTGTGATGACTATATTTTCATGGCTGTGTCGTCATATTTACATTGATATTTTGGGCTTTTAACCATCCACATTTCTTTGATTAAAGAATTACTGACAGAGGCACAATAAGTTTACCACTGTTCTCAACCACAGTGTTGTTTTGACATATAGGCTCTAATTTTGATGTCCTTGCAAAACAGTTCATATAGCCCCAAACACTATTCTTAGATGCATTAAACTGAAAACAGGTTTTCCAGTGGGTGGTGATGTTAAGCTTTTTGTTTTAGGCTAAAGTGCAAGCACAACGCTGACACCAGCAGTCCTTTCTGAAGAAGAATATGACCAAAGAAAGAACAATATGTATTTGTCACATTTCAAAAGGTTGATGAATGATGAAAAGATGGAAAGCAAACATATTTGTTCTTGCTGAATCATGATTGTGAACAATCACATGCAAATTTCATGTTCAAATTCTTGCGTATACATGCTTAGTGCATAAAACCCATTACTGATGTCCTCTTTTTGCTCAGTCATGGCTTAGGCTACGTCTACATTAATCCGGAGACACTTGAAAACGGAGTTTTCGCTTTAAAACGCTCTCCGTCCACACTAGCGTTTTCAAGCGTTTTCCAAATGTTTCTCATCCACTCTGAAACATAGGAAAACGTTAAATTCGCCATACTGCGCATGCGTAAAAACTGATAGAGATGATACAGACGGAACAGACATAATAATTTTAACGCAATTCTTGGCATATAAATATATCTCTAGCAGCAGTGTAGAAGTGAATAGCACATAATAGCCACAATTACCGGTATAAACATAGATATCTATTGGTACAATATGCGTCACATGACTAAACATGCGTCATTGTTTTCAAAAGCCTCTGTTTTCATTGTCCACACTGCAACGCGAAAATGGTGTTTTCAAATTTATCCACTTTGGAGAGCGTTTTCAAAAAGCTCAGTTTTCCTTGACCAAAAACGCCATCTCAGGCTGGACGGAAGGCCAAAACATATAGAAAAAGATGCGTTTTCAAACAAAAACGTATTAGTGTGGACATGGCCTTAGTTTTCAACAACTGCTGACAGTAATGACTGGTAAATAGTTTGACCAATAGCATGCAGGCATTGAATATAATCAACCAATCATGAGGAGCAAGAGTTTACAGAGCCGTCACAGCAACGGAAATTCAGATACATAAGGGGTGCTTCTTAAACAAAAAGCTCAGTCGAAGGACATCTCAAATGGAAGGATCCTTAGGAGTCTTTGTTTAACATCCTATATTCGGCCTGTTTTGAGGAATGCACCCACAAACTTAGTAAACCATTAGACCTGGTCTAGATGTCGAGGGTTTGCACTTACCTCACGGCTTGGTCAGTTACCCAGATGCACAGCCATATTGGAGATACTCGGATGTAAACAACAGCATGGATTGCACGGTTAATGTACTACTGTATAAGTTGTTCTGCTAATTTATGCTGCCTAAACCATGGAAAAAATATGTGAAAGCTGCTAAGTCTTATAGAAAAGGACTCAGTAAGCAGGAAAGGGGGCAATATTTTGACAAAACTAAAATTAATAGGTGGTAAAGATATGTACGAGCAATATTAATTAAGATATTAGTCTAATATTTTACCTACCTGAAAGGAAATCATAAAAACAAAATGAATGTTGTCAAAATTCTTGCTCTGGAAATCTTTTTTGCACTCTTCTCCATGATTTGCTATAACTTTTGGCAGTATATAGTACTCCATATGTTTTTCCATTAATACAGCCCAAAACATGACAATAATTCACAATTTTCAGCAGCAAAAATCAGCTAAATTTGCAAGTCCAGTTCGGTTCAGTGACATTGCTTACATTCAGTACTGCCAATATGGCCGTCGCGTTGCGAAAACACTCTATACAGATCACTCACCAACCACTCTGCAACAGGCTGCTTGCATTTCAGTAAAAAAAAAAAAAAAAAGATGGATTTGGGCTAGCTGAGTTACTATCAATCTTTGTGTCATGAACCAACTACAGACACCTGTACAGTAATGCAAGAGTCGGGACTGAATCCAGATATGGATAACAGCTGTTCTGGATAGCAGTAGGGATGCAGCTTAGCTGAGGTTAGAATTTTTCCACAGGCTTCACTTCATGAGAAATGGGAGAATTTGGATTATAGTCTATGGATCAGTTCGCGTTTGATCATTTTGATTCATCATGACCAGTCTTGTTGGCAGTACTGAAAAAAGAGATGTGTTCCTAAACGTTTACAGCTGCTTTGTGCCCTGTCGTTTCTCTGAAACATATGAATTTATTTATTCTCAAACATTTATTGCCTACTGTTGGAAAAGCAGAAAGACAATTTTATGGAATTGGTGGAAATACCTCAGATCATTTTATGTTAAGTCTACTAATATATTCACATTATACAGCTGTAAAATGTTGTCACAGGAGCAGAATGAGGAAGTATTTTATTCACTTTCCCTAAAGCTAGCAAAAAATTGTTTTTTTTTTATTAGAAAATGACAAAACATAAGCACCAGTGTTATGTCCAGTGTTATTGTAGCATCACTGATATAATATTATAGTTTTCATATTTTTAATTAGATTTTACGTTTATATTTTCATTTTAATTTAGTTTTAATGTTTATTTTTTATGCTTTTAGTTTTAGTTTGAGGTAATACTATTAACCCCACCCTAGTAACTCAAAATGACATGCTGTATGATGGGAAACCACTCCAACTTCAACTCCTACTAATGCAGTCACCCATCCACCCTTTACTTAACTCTGTATTGAACTACTGATTAATGTCTGACAGTTTTTATTGCATGATATATTTTTCTTTCACTGGAAATGTATAAGACACAACTTTGGTTAACACATGTGGGTATGTTTGTGTGTGTGTGGCAACAGTGTGTTTATGTATTTGGATGAATGTTTGGGAAGGTTGAAAAAAGGCTGTCTAGTCAACTTCCTCAATTTCCCTGAAATTCAACAATGTACTGTATTCTGTACCTGATTTATTAATGATAATGATATATTTATTCATATATTTATACATTTATTTTCAACATCAAAATCAGCATTATATAATTTTTGTATTTTAAGGCACTGGCATTTTATATAAATAGCGGCATATTTGGCATGGAATTTTGATGTTAAGCTCATAACAGATTGCAATTAAATGAAAATGCATTATAGTTTAAATATTATTAAACACTATTAACATATATTAAATGGAATTATATTTGACCCACTTAAAGGGTAAGTTCACCCAAAAATGAAAATTCTGTCATTAATTACTCACCCTCATGTTGTTCCAAACCCCTGAGACATTCGTTCAGCTTCGGAACACAAATGATGATATTTTCGATGAAACCCGAGAGGTTCCTGACTCTCCCACAGACAGCAAGGGTACTACCACGTCCAAGGCTCAGAAAAGTACCAAGATGATCGACAAAGTAGTCCATGCGACATCAGTGGTTCAACTGTAATTTTACGAAGCTACGAGAATACTTTTGTGCGCAAAGAAATAAAAAATAACGACTTTATTCCACATTTTCGTCGTTACTGTGTCAGTTCTGGACGCGCGTTCCTGATAGTACATTACCACGACGCGCATGCGTGTGGTGGCGCCGGCGCTGTTATGACGTTGAACACATGCCTCTTGCCTTGTTTTCATTCGGAGAAGGACGCACGCTGTATGAAAGCTATTGATCTGCGTCCGCGCCGCCACACGCATGCGTCTGAATACTGACGAAAGAGAGACGAGACGAAAATGTGGAATAAAGTCGTCATTTTTGTTGTCTTTGCGCACAAAAAGTATTCTCGTAGGGTCGTAAAAATAACCACTGATGTCGCATGGATTACTTTGTCGATCATCTTGGTACTTTTCTGACCCTTGAACGTGGTAACGTTAGTACCCTTGCTGTCTATGGGAGAGTCAGAGACCTCTCGGATTTCATTAAAAATATCTTAATTTGTGTTCCGAAGGTCTTACGGGTTTGGAACAACATGAGGGTGAGTAATTCGTGACAGAATTTTCATTTTTGGGTGAATTAAGCCTTTAAGTAGGACTTAATCCCATCTTTGTATGTAGCTAATTTCATAATTACATAAATTATCTTTAAAATATGGTTACTGCCAAACCAACAAGAATTCATGGCAAACTAAAATATACTTTAACTCTTTAACTGTCACTCCCATTTTGAACATAAATGCACTATTCAAACTTACATTTTTATAAGTCATGAACAAAAACATTTTGTAATATGTTTTTAATGTACATTTTCAATGGTAATGCAATGTCTGATTTTAAAATGAACTTCAAAGGATGAACTTTTCAACTGATATATAATTACTTTATGATATCTAAAGCGTGACAGGGAAAAAGGCAACAAAGGAAGTGTTTTTGTGACAAAGGTCCAGAACCCCTGTTATGATGTAGATTTTTGAGGTGCACTTTTGTCATAAATTAATCTATTACTTTTCCTACATAATTTCTAACGCAAAACAGTGGTAAAATATATATTTAGGAGGCTTTGACCTTTTCAATGATATATAGTTTGTTATGATTAGATTAGGATTTATTTGTAATACGGTGAAGTAAACGGAGGCGTCCCGTATACGGGACGGTGACAGTTAGGGGGGTTAAAGTAATTAACGAAACTTGTCTGTCATGTATTTAATTATATTTCTAATTTTATTGTTTTATAGTTAGAAAGTTGCAATTTAATACATTTTAAATGTTAACTTTGAATGTATATACATAATAGTCTAATCAAATACTTTAAATGTGGTTTAGTGTGTTAGTCAACACATCAAAATAAGTGTAATTCTTTAAAACACTGCAAAATATTATTAAAATATAATGGTTTAAAATGTACTTTAAAGTAAAACTTTTCATTTGGCATTAGGTGCACTCTTTTAAAAAATGCCCAGTGTGTTAAAAGTGTACTATTCTACTTTTCACTCTCTAACAAAAAAGGGCATGAAAGTTGTCAGTGGGGCAGTAGCTTTTCAAAAGTACGGCCCATATCAGTACTGTAAAAATACATGTTAGTACCTAAAAGGTACAAAAGTGTACCTTTTGAAAAAGCACTGCCCCATTGAGAGCTTTACCCTTTTTTCTGAGAATGTTGGAAATCTATGTGAAATTAATATTAGCAGTAATAAATAATGTCACTGGCTTGCCAAATGTGGTGGCGAAATCAGGTTATCCGTCCAGCAGAAACTCAGGCCCTGCCAATAATTACAGTAACATCGAAAAAGAAGAAACCTGGTTTTACAAGTCTCACAGAAGCAAGACTTCAGGTCAATAAGTGCGACGACATGCTGAAAGACCCGGTTTGTGCTAATGCGGACTGTGTGGTTTGTCGTTTATTCAATCTGTTTTCCGATGACAGCAAAGACAGGACTGAAGCAGCATGGAAAAGCCCAGGGAAGAGCACAGAGAAAGGGGTGTGAAAGGCAGCCAGCTGGAAATAAGCAGAGTTCCCTAAGTTCTTGGAGAATGTTGAACGGCTTTTCAACACCAGTCAGTAGCCCTGTATAACTATGAAGAAAGAGGTGTCTATCCACTTGAATGAAACCTGTGGTTCATTCTTAGCAAAACACAAACTAAACTGTTATAATACAAGAAGAAAAACTGTTTTTTCACTGTTGTATGTAAAAGCGATGACAAATGTGCAGTGATACTGGATGATAGAATGTGTGTCATAAATGGTTTAAATTATTGCACCACAGAAAAGCTACATTTTGTCACGACAGGCTTGAATTGCACTAGACTGGTAAAACCCAACGGGTCAAGGTTTGGCAGGTTAGCATGGTCAAGTTAGCCCCTGTTGGTAGATACTATAAGTACACCATTTGGATTAAAACACAATTCTTTCGTCATAGAGCAATGTACTGTGATTTATAGTAGTTTTTTAGGCCAAAACGTGGAAAGGAGTTCACATTTTAGCACTTCCAGTTCCATCAGCCTGAACTGAGTGGGTTTTTAAATTGGTTTTCTGGTTAAATGCCTAAAATGAGTGTTGGGGGAAATGCATTACAAGTAACGCAAGTTACATAATCAGATTTTTTTTTAAAATGAACAGTTACTTAAAAAACACTACTTGTAAATGTACAAGAAAATATTTGAGTTATTTTTTCAAATAAGCAACAGAAGTTACTTTGTTTTCCCATTATTCACTCACACCTCTCCTGTCCCATGTTGAGATAAATCGGGGGTGAGGTGCAGAGACAGAGGTACTTTCTTTAACCAGAGGTTTAGTAATCTCACTTTTGGTGTGAAAGGGCCTTTACAATGGCTTTTGTCATTAAAAACAATAAAGCAAGCCTACCCTAGGTGACAAAAAGTAACAAAAGTAATGTAATGCATTACTTTCCATAAAAACTTAGGCTAATTAAGTAATGCAATTAGTTACTTTTTTATGGGGTAACACAATATTGTAATGCATTCATTTTAACAGTAACTTTTCCCAACACTGTAAAATAAGCTTGAGATACTTTCATGTTTTATTCTACGACATAAAAAACGTCACTAACACCCCCTTGTGATTTTTTTTAAAGCTTTTGTCTTGAAAAAGGGAGCTGTTAAATGTCTAAATGGGACTACAGAGGTTGTCTTGCAAACTATTGTAACTAACTGTAGCTCGAAAATGTTTTTTAAATAAAGACTGAAAGAAGTTAAACGATGGTTATGTTTATATCATGTGATGTAGTTTGTTTGTGTAGTTTGTTTATAACCTGTCACCCATTTAGCTTTTTGCTTCTGCCATTTGAATTTGTTTCAAAATTCATAAAAATGTTGATTTGTAAAGATAAACAAAACATGTAAGAACTATAAACTCTTCTCAGTCACAGAAAGCCAATCAAAAAATCCTATTGGGTTTTTGCCAAGAAAATCTGGGTGATGCTAACAAAAATGGGGTACAGAAATACGTAACTGCAAGTACTTTATTTACAGCCACTCACAAGCTGATCTTATGCCAATCTGACGTTCTGGGTGGCTTTCAAAAACATGAAATGAATTATTGTCCTTTGACTTGGAATCTGAACTGGATTACAAACACACTCGCAACAGGTTTTTAGTACTCACAAAATATGTGACCTACTTACTGCTAGGATAAAATATTTTTTTCAGGTAATTTATGGACTCAGTGTTATCCTGTTATGATTTCTGTCTCTGCATTATTGCATAAATGCATCTAATTCACAATGCCTATGGCAATACCATAGTAACACGGTGGCAATTTTTTTTATTTTGCTAGCTGGGGACGTGTCTTCACAGGTGAGGAGAAAATTGTATCGAACTTGGCACAATTAAAGCATTACTCATGCATTAGCTATGATTAGTTTTGCAAGTGTGTGTGTTTATGAAATAGTGGTTTGACCAAAAAAAAAAAGAGGTACTATTCAATAAGTGTTAACAACTGTAGTTATTTGAACAGGTCCTCTCGTTGTGGCTACTGTTGCCAGGGGGGCAAATATTTCTTGTTCCATCTCTTTATTGATGTATAGCCGCCCACTAAGACCCTCTGCTGTTGATGAGTCAGACTATCCCTCCTGAACTCCTGACCAGCACAGCTGGTAACTTTAACTTGTTTCTAACCTACCAAGGGAGGGAGGAATAAAAAGTGAGGCTCTCAAAGGGACAGTCCACCCAAAAATTTCACCCTTGTGCCACTGTGTATTTCTTTTTGAAACACAGACACGATAAAAGATATTTGTGACATATCTTTTAAAAGATATTTGTGATATCTGGACACCAAAACCAGTTGTAAGTAGCACGGGTATATTTGTAGCAATAGCCAACAATACATTGTATGGGTCAGAATGATTGATTTTTCTTTTATGCCAAAAATCATTAGGATATTAAGTAAATATCATGTTCCATTAAGATATTTTGTAAATTTAATTTTTGATTAGTAATATGCATTCTATGCCACTTCATTTGGACAACTTTAAGGGTGATTTTTTTCAATATTTAGATTTTTTGCACCCTCAGATTTCAGATTTTCAAAGAGTTGTATCTCGGCCAAATATTGTCCTAATTAAAAAAAAAAGACCCATATGACTGTTTTTTTTTGGTTCAGGGTCACATTTGAAGAAGTTTCCAATTGACATCCATAGTGTGGAAAAAATACATATGGAAGTTAAGGGGACCTGAAAATGTTTGGCTTTCCAAAAATATCTTGCAGTTTTGTAATGACATGAGGGTGAGTAAATGATGACAGAATTTTAATTTTTGGGTGGATTATTCCTTTAATCAGCTTTAATTGCTCCTCGAATTAGTTTTGTCGTCGTGTAGTATTTGTAAGTGAGGTTTTGTTGATATGGGATCTTTTTTTCCACAGTTTGTTCTATTACGACTTGTTCTAAATGTATATTAATGGAAAAATAAGTCAGGAAAAATAATCGCTCTTCCTGACCCGGGGAAAGCATCATCTTGAATAATAATAAGCATTTGGCGCCCTCTGGTGAACATTTTTCTACATGTACTGGTCGAATTTATTCTAGCTTGCATCGTCATAGCCGAGTTCCTTTCTAAAAAAAAATGAAATTAAATCTAATTAATTTTCCAAATTATTTGTTAAGAGAGGCCTGATAATCACTAAAAACTAAATCTAACATTAGCATTTAACATTACATTTTTAAAAATAGGCCTGATAGAAACAAACATATGATGCAATGAAAACATTTTTTTTTCTTTTAAACAATTTTCATTTAGAAACTGCTTGTAAATTTCGCAAATAATTACAATGAAATGGCAAATAATACATAGAGATGTGAAATTTTATTTTCTTGTAAATCCTACTCCAATAATCTTTTTTATTTACAACAACAAACAACAACAAAAATTTCTACAGTGTATGATATGATAACAAAACAATGAAGGCCTACAGAAAATCACTATGATACATTCAAATGGAAAGAAAAAAATAATAAAAAAAATCAGGCAGCCCTGTTTAAGGCAGACCAACCCTCACGTGTTTGACATCTGGTATCTGATTGAACCATGAACCCATGAGAGTTGCTGAATTGTTATGTTTATGCTCACGCCCTGCCATGTCACCATCCAATAAATTAGACAATCATTTACCAGTGATCTAAATACAAAATATTTATATACTGCATGGAGGCTTTTTATTGTGTTAATTTTTCACTCACATTAAAATTTCAACACTGTTAGATTTTAACACTATTATTAAGCATTACTCATATATGTGAAATATAATGACTCCTTGTCCTCAGTTTCGTGTGTTTATCAGCAGAGGTCATAAGTACTGTATATAAAGTTATTCATGTCTGTTTAACTGAGGACCTTTATACATGTGGTTAAAGGCACGTGTGGACAGTGGGCATGGCGAGACTGCTGGACATTTCTCTTGGCATGTCTGCTGCTTGTCCATGTGTGAAGACCTCAGGGCTGGTGTGTGTGGGTAGCAGGGGATCTTCAGACAGAGCTGCTGCATTCAAAAGGTCAGAATGACAAAAGTGACATTAATAATGCAAATACTGAAGTAATGAAGATGCTTTGAAACTATGTGTGAAAAATGCAATAAAGGTGGCCTTAACTACTATGTACTTACAGCAAAAAATAAGTGCAATGTACTTATTGTTTTCATATTGTATTGCAAAACACTTTTTTTTGGTTAGGGACAGGTTTGGTGGTATGGGTAGGTTTAAGAGTGGGTTAAGGTATAAGGGATGGTTCAGCAGTGTAATTATAAATGTCATTACGGATGTAATTACATGCAGGTATTTTTAAAAATATAAGTACAATGTAAAAGCATGTACACAATAAGTTCACTGTATCAAATGATTAATTTAAATGTAAGTACATAGTAGTAAAGGCCACCTAATATAAAGTGGGACCAAATAAATTAATTAAAAATAACCTTTTATCTCACAATAATGACTTTTTTCTCACAATTCTCACACTTGGGTTTATCTTTCATAATTTTGAATTTTTTTCCATGAAATTCTAAGAATTATACAAACTCAAAATTGTGAGATATAAACAATTCTGAGAAAAAAATAACACCTTGTCAGAATTTCAAGATGTTAACTTGCAATTACTTAAAAAAAATTATTTTGTGGTGGAAACAAAAAAAAACTGAATTCAAGATGTGAACTCAGAACTCCAAGAAAAAAGGCTAAATTGGGAGAAGTAAATTCAGAATTCTGATAAAATTCTAAATTGTGTGATATAACAAGTAATTGTGAGACAAAAAGTTGCAAATACCTTTTAAAAATAATAGTATAATAATAGTATTTTAATAATATAAGAAGGCAGAGTATGTGCCTATATATCAGAATTCCATCACTTAATTTGTATTATGTATGTATGCATGTATTATGTTTATTTATGTATTTATTTATGTATTTATCTATCAATCAGAAACTAGAATTGGGCATATATAATGAAAACCACCAGCCACAGTTCAAGATTTCAGCTTTTCAAGCTTTATACTTCCTTATACTTATCATATGAGATATCATTTGACTTATATGACTTGGTATATAGTTCATGGGTCATATGGACTATTTTTATGCGCTCTAGGAGAAGCATCAGTATAAAATAGACAAGGTACCGTTAATTATCGTCCAGAACCTTTGCGGACATATCCTTTAACGCTTAAAGACAATGCAGTAATTCAAAATACAGGTAAAACACCCGTGAAAAACCAATATCGAAAATTAACACAGTATAATGCCAGTATATTGGACATTTCTTAAACTGAAAAACATTTGGTGCAGGATTTACTTTGAAACAATTTCAATCATTTTCTCATAAACAATTACATATACTCTGCAAGAATCATTGAATTAAACATGCAATTTTTCTAAACTTTGTTTCATCTATGGTCATCTTTGAATTAAACATGCAATTTTTCTAAACTTTGTTTCATCTATGGTATATCTTTTTACAGGTTTGACTTTTGGGGAGAAGCTCCTGGTCACTGCTTTCATCATATGGAAAACAGCAGCATGGACATCATGCGAAACATATTTTTTTATGTTCAATGGAGGTACAAAGGTTTGGTATGACATAGAATGCTGATTTTTGGGTGAACTATGCCTTTAAACTTTATAGGATTGACAGTTGGACTACCTGCGCTTGCAATACTCACAGGAGGGTACAGGAAGGATCACGGATGTGAAGTTAGGCATTGGGAT
This sequence comes from Labeo calbasu, assembly GCA_019740295.1. Taxonomy (NCBI): domain Eukaryota; kingdom Metazoa; phylum Chordata; class Actinopteri; order Cypriniformes; family Cyprinidae; genus Labeo; species Labeo calbasu. Next base: position 22,842 of record JAHKKF010538457.1, read on the forward strand.
ATGCTCCGTCAGTATTCCTCTGGAGAGGACAGACTCTGCAGCTGTGGTGAATATAAGTGGCTCAGGATTTGACTCTACAGAAAGGCAAAAAAAAGTTACTGTTTTATTTCATTTTCAACCGCTTCATACTTTAACTGCAGGTAAGTCAGAAAGAGCCTCCATTCCCTCAGAGAACTAATGGTGGGCCTTATCTTAAGCCCGGGAGCTTAGACTGAGACAGATGGACTCTGGACCCAGATCTCCTATGGAATCTTAACCAGCTCTGAGTTCACTGAAGTTTATACTGGAGAAAGTCTACATTAACTCTTCATGATGTCTCCGGACCAGCACTGCTCACCTAAACCCAAGAGTTTATATACTGATCCTAAATCAGCAGCATGGCAACACAGAGGAACATTTTATAGTTCTGGAGAGTTTATTGAATTCGCAGCTATCTTAGACTTTTGATTGAAATTTTGTCTCAGATGTTCATCCTAAAATTCCTTGGAGAGACAATTTCTGACTTACAGTAAAAATGTTAAGATTTTTTTTTTTAATTTAAGTACACTACAAGTGAAGTGCACTTCTTATTCTTAAAAATTTAATGAGAATATAATCGTTTAATAAAATGATTAAGAGATCCTTGATATTGAATTGCAGACTTTTAGTGAGGAGAAAACTCTGGGAAGCGCAAGACTTCAGCAATGTCTTAATTTGCTTGCCATTTAATCTCATGGCTGACTAGGAGAAATAATTGAGATCTCATTTGTGATTTTTCACATTTGGTTTTATACCTGAGGCTGGCAGTGCTTCAGATCCTCTGCTTGCTTCTCCCAGGAGCATCTCCATCAACAGGCTGTCCACATTGGCTTTGCCCAGGAGACGCATCAGCTGCAGCTGCTCCACCATCTGCCAGGCCACACTCTGGAGTGTGGTCAGCAACAACAACAGCTCCCCAAACCGGCCTCGCTGCTCGCTCGTGGCCTCGTCCAGCAGCACCTGGGCCTGGAATCGCAGTCGGCGCACTGCCTGAGCAAACTGCAGGCCAGGACAGTCTGAAACACACATCGGGTTCAATGACATGGCGGAAAACAAAGTCCACTCAGAGATGTATCAAGATTAGCTGAGATTACATTTGTCATTACGTGCGTGGGTTGGATAACTGAGATTTGTATGTGCATGTCTGTCAGCATTTCTGTGAAAATGTATATTTGCCATTTAATAAGCAAAAATCTCAGACAGATTATTTAACTCTCTGGACAGACATCTGCAAATGGTTTGGGGGGGATGTGGGGATTTTTGTAGCTCAATTTTTTTTTAATTCAATACATTACTTGACATTTCCTTGTATTTTTTTTACAAACTTACTACCAATATCTAAGTGAAAATGTTTTCTACACCTTTTTTGTTTTCACTTCCTGTAGGAGAATGTCACTAAGGAATGTCATTAAGGCTTTTGTAAGGTAAAATTAGTTACACAGGTAACACATACTATATAAAATAATTTGCAATTAAAATTTTCAAGAAAATGTATGAAAATGTGTAAAACTGGCCAAAAATATATGCTAAATATATGTTGTAAACAGTAAAGCTCAATTAAATATATTTTTGAATTTTTTCATGTTTTTTTCAGGGTTGGAGCTAAACTCTGCAGGACATCAGCACTTCAGGACTGACTTTGCCTATTCCTGGATTAGATAGATATTGCTAGCATGTTTCTAGCATGATAAGCATGTTTTTAGCATGATTAACATGTTTCAAGCATGATTAGCATGTTACTAACATGTTGTTTGCATTATTAACAAGTTACTAGCATGATTAGCAAATTACTAGGATGTTTCTGACATGATTAACAAATTACTAGCATGTTGCTAATACTGACATGTTATTAGCATGACTATTAGCATGAATATTGACATGTTATTAGCATGATTAACAAGTTACTAGCATGATTCTACAATGATTAGCATAAAGTTAGCATGCTGCTAGAATGATTAACATGTTAGCATGTTTTTAGCAGGTTTTTTTCAGGGTTGGAGCTAAACTCTGCAGGACATCAGCACTCCAGGACCGACTTTGCTTATTCCTGGATTAGATAGATATTGCTAGCATGTTTCTAACATGAATAGCATATTACAAGCATGTTGTTAGCATTATTAACAAGTTACTAGCGTGATTAGTTAACATTTTGACAAAAAACTTAAGCTTAAACTTAAATATATTTTGCAACATATTTTAGCAAATATAGTTTTGGGCTAATATCTATTTAAATTCAGCATATTTAAATTTACCCCAACACATATATATTAAACAGGATTTTTGAATATATATAGCACATGGGGACAAAAATAGCCAACCTCTGCTGAAACCAAGTAAATTAAACAAAGCAAATCCTACTGACCAACCTGGCTCCACTCTTATAATCAGACCTGCAGGCCAACAGCTAGGAAAGTCTAGAACTCAACAATCCACGCCAGCACGTCCCAGATATTAATAGATCCCCATAAAACATCATGAAACCAAAGGAGACAACCATAGAGTGCCAGGAACAAGTGCAGACGCTCCTGGCACAGACAGAGAGTTTGACTGGGAACACAGCGATGATCCCTGACTAACCTGGGGCGAAGAAGACGATGGTTTTGAGACAGACAAATTCAGTGTCTGTGATGTTCAGCTCTTTCAGAGGTCTCACCAGCTCTTCCAGGATACGAGTCGCTACCTTGGACATCTCCTGCTCGGTGCCTCGGACGGGAATGATGAAGTCGTTTCCTGTACAAATATAGTAATTGTCACATTTGAGTCATACAGTAAGTAAATAGTAAGTTAATGTATTTTAATCATTTATTAAATACATACAATATGTTTACATCATGAAAATGTGGTGCATAACAGGACTGGCCCATTTTGAAGTGAACCCAATCCAGCCACTCACTCACCCAGCAGGATGATGTCATCGTAGGGCAGCGAACGCCGTGCCACGCCTAAGATGAGGTGCTCAGCGGAGTGAGCTCTTAACAGTGCCACCTGCACAAACAAACACATCAACACAACACTCTCAGTGCCTGCCACAGACAGGAAGTGACAGCTCATGATCACACAAACACGGTCAGGAACAGGCCTACCCTGTCATCCACCGAGAGCTCACAGAATTCAGGAATGCGCTTGGCCCATTCCACTAGGAGCAGGAGCTGCTGTTTCATGGATTCACACACATCACCCACGCCAGCTATCTTCTTGGCATTGATGTCCCTCTGGGAGGGGTTCTTTAGGGGGCAGTAGTTGAAGTAGTTTAGTTACATTTGCATTTATGCTTTTACCAGATGCCTTTTTTAAAAGTGACAATAGAGGAGAATAAGCAATTTGTCTTAAGAGCGAGCAGTATTTGCAGTATACAACGGCATGTTTATTAGAAAGCTAGATTAGGAGAAAAGCTAACGTAGAAGAGAAATTCAAAGAAGAGGATTTTCTGTTTTGTTTAGCAAGTGCATTGATTAACGGTTGTGGAATGTGTTTTCAGTTGCTTCTTGAAAGTTGTGTGATGGTTAAGTAGTTCAAATAGAGGTTGGCAGCTCATTCCACCAGAGAGGAGCAGAGAGGGTGAAGGTTTTGGAAAGTGATTTTGTGCCTCATTGTGAAGGAACAAGAAGTTGAAGGTGAAACTGGACCAGCCTGAAATATTTTATAACATGATTTGAGCTCAAGAAGCAAAATATCCAAGGGAAAGTGGTGGTTCTAAACATTTTTAATGTGATATCCAAGACTGTAAAGTACAGTTGTTGAAGATGAAAAAATAAATACCTTGATTTTTAGTTATTTTATCTTATTTTCATTCATGTTTTGTCAAAAATGACCAGCTTGCATTAGATCTTTAGGGCCCAAGCACCGATGGTGTGAGGACCCTTTTTGAATTGCTCAGATTCTTCTTCTTCTTCAAAATGATTCACATTTTTAAGGGCCTAAACATGCTTGAGATCTCATGAAACTTTGCACACATGCCAAAAGTGGTGAAAATTTACACCTGATATGGGTTTCAGATGTGGGTCTGGCAAAATGTCTCAATAAAGTAATAACATCAACAATGTCTCAACCTATAAAATTTTAACAAAGTGCCGCTCGAGCTTTGTTTCACATAATTCGGTAGATACATGTAACACACCAATACCTACAAAAAAAGTCCATCGGTATGAAGTCCGAAACCCAACAGGAAGTGTGTTATTTTGAATTTTCTCTGCAAGTTTTGTGCTGTTTTTTTGCCATTTTCAGGCGTTGTATTTAAACAAACTCTTCCTAGAGATTTAAACAGATCAACACCACATTTGGTCAGTGTAATCTAAAGCCTTTTGTGATGATAAATTGTGAATATTTTGAATTTCCGTTGAATTTTGCACCAAAATTCACATGTTTGATAAGACTTCTGACCTGAATAGATCTACATGCCCATGACCACATTCAGTTATAAGTAAAGAACAAGCTTAATGTCCGCACACTGGTGCTGCTTCATAGAAATGTATTTGCAACTGGTCGAAATGTTGTCGCAAATAAATTTCTATGGAGCGGCACCAGTGTGCGGGCATTAAGCTTGTTCTTTACTAATTTCTGATTTTTTAGTCCTGCACCTGGGCCCTCTTTTGAGTAGTAGTAGTAGTCAGCATTTGAAGTGTATCAAAACCTTTCATCAAAGTTGTCCTTAAACCAAAACAATACCCGTTTGTGTCTTAGGACCATTTTGATTAACTTTTTTGATCCACTTTAATAGCTGACTACTGTATTTATTAATCTGGTCATACCCTGTGTGAACAAAGTTAGTACGTTTTACTCCAATGCTCTAAATAGCATTTTTGGGAAAAGATAACCCTTTCTGGGTCAAAATGACCTGAACACAACATGAAGGTTAAACCAATTTAAGCCATTTGAGGTCAAATGTCCCCTAATAGTTGTCTCACTGTACTGTTTACTCTTAAAGTGTATTGATGTTTTGAAAGTAAGCTCACCTGATGAGTGCAAGCCTCTGCCTGCATCAGCACATCAATGGTGAGAGTCCCAACGCCTTGACCTTCTCTACGACAGCTGATACGGTCACGCTCATTCTGAACAGCTAAGAGACATAAACATAAATTGATTAAAAATAAAAATATCAATTTAACTAATGTGCCTCCTTATAGAAAACAGATAACAGTCTAGCCAGTGGATGCACTTTGATTAATAATAATAATAATAAAAAAAGTAAAATATTAAGCTTTCTACACAGTTACTGCCACAGTGTGACACCCTTGTAAAAAAAGTTTGCTTAATTGTACTAAATGTGCACTTGTAGTACACTTCAAAACTCAAAAGCATTATTTTTAAAAATAATAAAAATTGACTGTTTCTTAACACACTTTAAGTACACTTTTAAAAAGTAATAATGCCAAATTAAAAGTTTTACTTTGAAGTACCTTTAAAATCATTGATTTAATAATCTTTTGTTGTGCTTTAAAGAAGTAGCTGAAAAACATACTAAAGCACATTATTATAATTTTAACTGCAGTGTGTTATTTGATATTAAATGTAATATTTAATTTATTTTTTTGCAGTTTCATCACTACAAATGTGTAATTACAAGAACTTTTAAATACATGACATGCAAGTTTAAATAGAAATGACATTAAAGTAAATTTTAGTTTAGGGTAATTCCATGCAAAGGTCAACCTTAATATGAATTTTTTTTACCAACGGTTTTTACTATACCGATAGCACAGATGTCAACATTTGGTGGTTCAAATATCCATGTGAGGTGTCTCTTAAAATTTTTAATGAATATTCTTTTATTTTTAGTGCATGATTTTCCTTAGTCTGGTAAGTGCTATTTTCAGGCTTCCATAACACTACATATTCCTCATAAATAGACACATCAAAAAATTTAAATTAAGTAACAATTATATGTTCTGTGAAGAGCCATCGCTTCATTATTTGTTGGGTATTATTGTGTCTGGTTTGTGCATTTTAATTCGCAGAAATCCTACAAAGTATGTAGTCTCTCAAAAACGCTGTCCTTTTTTGTCACCTCCATAACGAACAATTATTTTTTATTTTATTTATTTTTTAACAGAAAAATTGTGCATAAACTGATATTTTTCTGATGTTTAGACTCTATCAGCAAGGGTTTATTAAAATATAAACAGATGATTCAGTATATTAGTAACACATACATTCTCTAAGTATTCATATGTCACTGTCAGACCGTTTGGACTGTTTTTGTGTGTTTTTCCCCCGTGTTGCCCTTATTTGGTCTTCCTATTCTGTTTCTCATTTATTACGTCAATGTTTGATGGTACCTGTCTCCCCCTGATTGGTTGTTTCCATGTATATAAGTTTGGTTGTGTTCCTGTTTAGATCGTCCGTTCTTGTACGTTATTCGGTAAATGTCATGCTAGTCAGTTTGTATGTTTCTCCGTCAAGTTACGTTGTGTTTGCTGGTTCCCTGCTGTTTCCTGTCCGTTACTGTTTCCCTGTGGATTATCTTAATAAAATTCTATGCATTGGACCTCCTCGCTCCTCCTTGTCTTTCCCCGCACACAACATCGTGACAGTCACATCCATAACGCAAAATGTCTCATCCGTAACGCTGGATTTGCCAATTTAGTTTACCAATGCTTGTTAATACACTTTAACCATATTTCAAATATAATAGAAGTAATTATGAAATTGCATAAACATATATAAATATATACTATTATTAAGTGCTACTTAAGTGGACAAAAACATTCAGCTAACTGTAATATAATAAAATTTAGACTATAATACATTTTCATTTAATTGCCATTAACATGCAATTTAAAAGCATTACATTTAGTTCACACTTATTTGTTTGCAAAGGTTGTTTTAAAGTGTATTATTTCTGTAATAATTATTTTTAAATATGCTAAAGTGTACTTTCTTTTTCACAAGGGCAAGTAGCATTTAGACAGTTAATTGTACACTTTTCCTCAATATCAGTATTATTATATTAAAGTGGATATAAGTACAATTTGATTTATGTGCACAAACCTGAGACAACATGCAACATTTTCAAAAAAAAATCCAACAGAAAGTCTCACTGACAAGCTGTAGAGAGTGAAAAAAGCTACAGGCGCATCTTACTCAAAGAAAACAATGACTTTAAAAAGACACTGATAGTACCTACACCTGAGTCTCTTTGTGGCATTATTATTAATTCAATATTACTTTATCTCTGGAGGTGTGTGCTACTTATCCTACTGAATGCACAAGCTCTATTCTATAGATGGAAAGGACACTGTGAAACGTGCATCTATAAAACAATATTTGACAGGATGTCTTGGACTCTTGGCTCAGAACAATCCCTTTATAAAGTTTTAATCATTGGCCCGGATACTTTTATATTGTTTCTTTGCTTTTCACCTTGAGAGTATATTAAAATTTATATGATGGTTTTGGGAATTGCCTTACTGTAATAGTTTGAGCTCAACCAGCTGTTCAGAGTAAGATGCAGACATTCATAAGTATTGGGATAAGTCCAATTACTCAATTAGTTTATGTGCAGGCCTAGTCCAGATCTGCGACCTTGAAGAAACTCTTTAAATTCTGCATCATAAACTAAAATGAAATGGACTCATGCTTTTACCTTCTTTCCTCATGCCGGCTCGGAAGCACTTTCGAAGTCTGCAATATCGACATTGATTCCTTTTGTCTTTGTCCACCACACACTGCCTGCTGAACCTTCGCACACAGAGACAGAAATACATAGGCGACTATAATTCTCACATTTGAAGAGATCCAATGAAACACTTCAGGTCATGCTCTTACACGTTCTGATGAAGGTGGTCACAGATCACAGATTATTTTTTTTATAGGACACAGACTTTGTGATCATTTATAGATGGGCTCCTGCCACAAAGACAATATGTGTATCCAGTGGAAATGTGAAATTCTCATTGTACAAACTGACCTGTGATGTTGTACAGAATTGTATATATATAGAATACATTTTTTTATTGGTTGCATTATTAATAATACTATAAAATACATATAAAAATGCTAACTGTTTTTTGTAAATTGCATTAAATAGTTTAATTAATTAAATAGTTTAAGTTATTTTTAGTATTATTATTATAAGTTTTGAATTAGCTTTTATTTTTATATTTCCAAATTTCATCTTAAATTGAATTTTATATTTTTAGTAAATTTTAGCTTTTATTTATTTTCAGTTTTAGTGCTTCATCTTTCATTTCAATTAGTTGCAAAGGCAAAATTTCTAAAAATGTTTTATTTAATTTGTTATTTTTATTTCAGCTTTATATAATCAACAAAAATATTTTAGTTAATGTTACTTTAGTTTAAATTCCAATGTTTTATTCATTGCCACTTCTCAGGGGATCCTACAATGGCTTTCATTGTGATTTCAATGCATATTAATTAACAAACAGTATCTGGAAGTAATTCATCTCTAATGTGAATTTTAAAACCTTTCTATATTGCTTAGTGGTCTTTCATGCCATACTAGCATGTTTAGAGATTAATTAATAAGGAATTCTGGGTATGTTAAGGACATATGTGACCGTGGACCACAAAACCAGTCTTATGTAGCATGGGTATATTTGAAGCAATAGTCAAAAATAGATTATATGTACTGATGTTTCTTTTATGCAAAAATCGGTTGGATATTAAGTAAAGATCATGTTCCATGAAGACATTTTGTAGATTTCCTACCATAAATATATAAAAACCTAATTTTTGATTAGTAATATGCATTGCTAAGACCTTCATTTGGACAACTTTAAAGGTGATTTTCTCAATATTTAGATTTTTTGCAGCCTCAGATTCCAGATTTGCAAATAGTTGTATCTTGGTCAAATATTGTCCTGTCCTAACAAACCATACAAAAATCGAAAGCTTATTTATTCAGCTTCCAGATAATACATAAATCTCAATTTCAAAAAATGAACACTTATGACTGGTTTTGTGGTCCAGGGCCACATATAGTGGATAGGTGTGAATCTGATGGTGAGTTCTCACCTGCATGTGTAGGCATGGTTCTTGCGCACACTCCTTCTGAAGAAGCCCTTGCAGCCATCGCAGCTGGACGCACCATAATGTTTCCCTGTAGCTCTGTCTGCGCAGATAGCGCAGAGATTCACGCTGCTCTGCTGCGGCACAGCCACTGGTACTGATGCAGGTGCGTGGCCTGGTATTAGTGGCTCTTCATTGGAAAAAGAATGATCAAAACAGAATCTGACATCTGTAACTTTGACAATGTAGATATACCACTATTCAAAAGTTTGGAGTCAGTAAGATTTTAAAAATATTTTTAAAAGAAGTATCTTATGATCATTGATAAAAAATTACGTAAAATCAGCAATATTGTAAAACATTATACAATTAAAAATAATATTTATTCCTGTGATGCAAAGCTGAATTTTCAGCATCATTATTCCAGTCTTCAGTGTCTCATGATCCTTCAGAAATCAGTCTAATATGCTGATTTGACGTCCGAGAAATGTTCTTATTAATATCACAACTAAAAACAATTGTAATGCTAAACATTTTTAAATAAACTTTTTTTCAGGATTCTTTGATTAATAGAAAGTTCACAGCATTTAAAAAAACTAAATATTTTGTAACATTTTAAAAGTCTTTACTGTCACTTTTAAATTTAAAGGAGAACTTCACTTCCAGAACAAAAATTCACAGATAATTTACTCACCCCGTTGTCATCCAATATGTTCATGTCTTTCTTCCTTCAGTCGATAAGAAGTTATGTTTCTTGAGGAAAACATTTCAGGAATTATCTCAATATAGTGGACTTCAACGGTGTCCCCAAGTGTAAACTTCCAAAATGCAGTTTAAATGCAGCTTCAAAGGGCTCTAAACGATCCCAGCCGAGGAAGAAAGGTCTTATCTTACGAAAAGGTGAAGCAGCAATGTAGGATGATTTCAAAGTTGGAGAAGACAACGAGATGGGAGTTTTTCGACATACCCTAACTGTGTTACACAGGGTTCGCTTGCGCATCACAGAGAATAGACAATAGGAGCGTTGGGTTAAATAGTATATAAATTGTCAATTTGTATCGAAAATGACCGATCGTGTCGCTAGATAAGACCCTTCTTCCTGGGCTGGGATCGTTTAGAACCCTTTGAAGCGGCATGGAAACTGCATTTTGGAAGTTCAAACTTGGGGGCACAATTGAAGTCCACTCAATGGAGATAAATCCTAAAATGTTTTCCTCAAGAAACATAATTTCTTGAATAAAGAAGAAAGAAAGACATGCATATATTGGATTACAACAAATTATTTTGTTCTGGAAGTGAACTTCTCTATTAAGTAATAATTTTCAATTTACTGCATACTTGCAAAATAAAAGTTAACTTAGAACATTTTAAATTTAAACAGTCAGTTCTGGCCATAATCCATAATCAGTCTTCCATAATAACACAGCCTCAATTGAAAAAGTCCATCCCCTTTTAGCAAGAAGCAACAGTTTATAGTTAAAAACATCTTAATGATTAATTTGCAGCTTGTTAATTGATGGACTGGAGTGTGGATTACTTGTTACGATGTATTTATCAGCAGTTTGGACTCTCATTCTGACGGCACCCATTCACTGCAGAGGATCTATTGGTAAGTAAGTGATGTAATGCTACATTTAAAACTATTTTTTCCCCATATAAAATACAATTGAGAAAAAATTAACATCAGTCCCCCTGTTGCAGAACCCTGACGTAAGTCATTGCAATTCTAACTCAGTGGAGGAAATGTGTCCAATCACCCAGTGGATTATATCCGCTCGGCGTCAGAGTGTCTGTACTTATTACTTTGCGAAAGAGAAACTCCATTTAATTAAACAGGTCAGTGAAAAGACTCCGTCTACTGCTATTTCCCAGGTAATTTCGCAGTGTTAGCTAAAATTTAATTTAATTCCCTCATGTGTTGCATTAAATTGCACTCTGAATTTGATTGCCACCAGTTTGCATCTCAAGCCAGCGAACGTCACATCTTTACTTCCTGCGATGCAGGAATAAAGCCTAATGTATGCAAATAATACACTCAGCACTTTAAAGCCACTCAGAGAGGTAATGTGCTCTAACATACAGAACGCCTCTGGGTTCAAAGGGCAGTTATATTATATTAAGAGTCTACAATGCTTCTGGCACCCACGCATGTGTGCTTTGGTAAGATGGATCCAGTATGTCTGAATCAGCAGCGCTTCTAATGATTAAAGAAAATGAGATTATAATGGAAAGCAGGATCAGGTTGAAGTGGGGTGCATAGGCTTTTGAAAAGTCCTCTTATGACCAGACAGTAATTGAAATAGCAGCATCTCATGCTATAGGAACTAATGTCATTGTGAAGTTACCTTTTAGTGCCCTGCTCAGTGAGCAAATGGCCTAAACACTCAAGTATGGAAGAGTTTAGAAACGAGAGTGGTTAAACACATGCTCTGCTTGGCTTGCATTGCAGTTCTCCATGTTCATTGGCAACAGACATGCATACAAACTGCTGACAGACCGCCTTTAAACATTTATCTTTGTGTTTATGTTTTAACTCAACCGTGCATGTAGTGTATATGCAACTCAAATGCAATATCAATCATATTTAAACAAGCCTCCCCTGCTGAAAAGACCAACTTTGCTGGTCAACAGCATAAATTGTGTTTTGGAAGCTGGGCTGGAGAATGGGATGCTACCGCCTCTGTGGGATTGTTAACTGGGTCAATGACGTGACACTCATTGTTTGTTTTATCTATCAATTTATTTCCATTTCATTTCAAGACTGTCAGGGTGAGACAAATGTCTCAATGTCATAAGAAAATGCCACATTAAAAGAATTTTGCTCTTTTTATATGTTTATATGTGACCCTGGAACACAAAACCAGTCTTAAGTAGAATGGGTGTATTTGTAGCAATAGCCAAAAATGCATTGCATAGATTTTTCTTTTATGCCAAAAATAATTAGGATATTAAGTAAAGATCATGTTCCATGAAGATATTTTGTAAATTTCCTACCGTAAATTAAAGTTATGTGGTATGAAAAAAAAGTGCAGAAAAAATTAAACAGAAAATGATGAAAATATTAGATCATTTGACCTTTACATCAAGATTAGATCATGTGTTAAAAGGTCATGCGAAGGGCAAAAATGTGATATGATATATTTATCATATTTGTATTTATAAACGTTTTACTTTGGGAGATGTATTTCAAAATACATTTAAAAAAACGATGATTCAGATATGCACAACTCATATGGTTATTACATTTTTAGAGTCATTAAATAAAATAAAAATTGAAATCAGCATAAAAACCATATGAATCCATAAATACAAACAGTACAATATCCTTTTCGTTTGACCTTTTCTTTTTCATGGACACTGTTTTAAGTCAGTACTCAACCACCCTAACTAGCCACAAATTTTTGGTCAACCAGATTGATTAGAAAGATCATGCTGGTTAATATGGCTAAGCTGGTTCACCAACACTAACCAGCATTAACTACGTTCTCAGAACTTTAATGGTTTATCAACCAAAGTTCTCTCAAAGTTCTTAACAAACAGTAACATTAATAGAATGTTTGTTTATGTGTTACTAGTTGGTTCAGAATGTTAGAGAACATTTAAAAGTATGGTTCCCATAATGTTTGCAAAATGATAAAATGGAATGTTCTCTTAACATTCTTTAAAACGTTTTTTAAATATTAAAATTACTGTACATTTGGAACGTTTATAGAATGTTGAAAATAACATTTTTATAACATTAGCAAAACATTCTTAGAATGTATTTTTGTTAGCTAGGTAGGCCAGTTAATCTAAAAAGCTGTTTTTTTTTCAGCAGGATCTTCAAGCATACTACAACATTCATGACGCTTGTCTTCAGAAATCATTACTGTCTTTTTGCGTCAATAACTGGGTAATGAGTCAGTAGACCAAAGGTTAAACTTACCTGTTTGTACAGGGAGAACACGTAGACTGTCAAACTCCAACATGGTGAATGTGGGGTCCAGGGTTATTCCATAGTCTGTTGCACCCAGGTCAAGTGAAGTCCCAGAGATCTTCATGGTAAAATCGGGATTCGGCCTGTATCAGAGAATCAACAGCACACCAGCTCACCACAGTAAAGCTCACCAGTGTTTCACTCAGCGGCCTGTTAAGTCCATCCGAGATTGTAAACACTTCAGCCTCAGCATATCAGTCCGCTCCTGGATCTATTACTCTGCCCTTTCCTGCCAATGGATTTCAAATGGTGGAATCACGTAAGGATCGTTGTTCTGCCATACATTGCCTCCACCCAGGAACTGAGGATACAGCAATTAATGTCCAAGACTCATCAGAGCTAGACTGATAGAGAGGCTGAGATTTTGTCAGATGTCTATGTGTTTGCTGTTCTCTTATCAGTGGAGAGGGAATCATAAAGGGGAGGGATCTGGATCAGGTAAACATGACTCACTCTTCAGTGGGAAATAACATCAAGCTCATATTTATTGTTCAGTAACAACAGCATAGCATTGCTTTGATTTGCTTTATTTCAGAGGAGGCACCTTAAGGCCTGAGGCCATGAGTAGCGCTGAGGCCTACAGCAAGTTCACACACTTGTAGTGTGAACATAGTGTGAATTTTTTAAAAGTTTGAAAGGTGTTTTGGTGGCTGAATGCCCATCTTCTTTCTTCAAGAGAACAGCCAGTAGCTTTTATTTTCAAACTTTGCCCTTTTGGTATATTTGCTATCAGGTCAACGGTGCTATTGATCAAAGGCAGCATGATAACATGCTATTGCGTTACATTCCTTCTCTTTTGCCACATTCAAACTGTATCACATTTGAAGTGATACAATAAGATCAGCTTGAGCTCTTTCACCACAGAATGGCATTAGCTATCAACACAATCAACAAGAAAGCTATTGAGTGCTCCCCAAAACTATTTGAATCCTTAAAGGTTCAGTCAGTAAGTTCTGCAAGTTTCTTTATTCATCTGTTGGTCTTATTTCATACAGTAGCTGCTGTCAATGTTGCCATGTTTTTCTAGAGACATAAGTGACCTGGTCTGAAAAAGATCAAAATAAGCATATTTACCTGGTTTGAGAATACAAACCCAAAATAAGCAAGCCTTGGTTTTGGGTGGTGGGACATAAACACATTATGCAGTCTGCATAGGGGACCCTCTATATATTTTGTTAAATTTTTCTATAATGTTCTGCCATGGTTCGTTGAACCATTTCTAGTCCCTTTCAACTTCCCTAGTACATTATTCTTATGCACTGAATTAAAAATGGTGATATTGTCCACAAAAATATTAAGATATGTAAACTCTAGATACTTTATTTTCAGAAATTTTTAATGATTTCTTAAAAAGAAAACAAGTTGCTTATAATAAGCAGACTTGGCGACACTGGTTGCATGTCACTTCACACAAAAATGGTTTCTTAAAGGGATAGTTCACCCAAAAATGAAAATTACCCCATGATGTACTCACCCTCAAGCCATCCTAGGTGTATATGACTTTCTTCTCTCAGATGAATGCAATCAGAATCATATTTAAAAATGTCCTGTCTCATCCAAGCTTTATAATGGCAGTGAATGGCTGTTGAGATTTTGAAATCCAATAAAGTGCATAAATCCATCATAAAAAGTACTCCACAAGGCCTTCTGAAGTGAATTGATGTGTTTGTGTAGGAAAAATATCCATATTTAAAACTTCATAAACTGAGAGAGTGGCATTCCAGTGGATGACGAGGTGGACGTAGATGAATGAGGTGATGAACGTGAAATTTATTTATTAGTACAAAACGAGTATTTGTCAAGAAAAATGTCGGAGGATTTTGATATAAGCCTAGAGGAGTTTTTTTCTTTGCTTTAAACAAATCTGGGTTCTCATGAGATTAGCATGTTCCCACTGGAACTTATGCTATGCCTACATCCATACATCCTCTGGAAGGCCACTCTTTCGTGAATGCACGTATGACAGTTAGCGGAAGCTATAGATTACAGTTATGAATATTTATCTTACACAAACGATTTACTTTAGAAGGCCTTTATTAACCCCCCAGAACCATGTGGAGTACTTTTTTATGATGGATGGATGCGCTTTATTAGACTTCGAAATCTCAACACCCATTCACTGCCATTATAAAGCTTGGAAGAGCCATTTTTAAATATAACTCTGGTTGTATTCATCTGAAAGAAGAAAGTCACATACACCTAGGATGGCTTGAGGGTGAGTAAATCATGGAGGTTTTTTTTTTTTTTTTTTTTTTTTTATATTTTTGGGTGAACCGAAATGGTTAAAAAACCATTTTGGTGTGAAGTGACATGCAACCAGTGTTGCCAAGTCAGCTTATTATACGCAACTTTGGGCTTGTTTTCTCAAAAATCACTGAAAATAAAGTGGCTAGAGATAACATCTTATGAATTTTGAGGACAATAAAATCACCATTTTTAATTCAGTGCATATATGTTGTGATGTATGGGGTGAGTAAATCATGGGGTAATTTTAATTTTTGGGTGAACTATCTCTTTAATCTTTTGTTGTACTCCTTTTATGTGTTTTCATCCTATACACATCCATATTAATATTGTTTGTTTTCCATCTTTTTGTGTTTGTTTGTTTAGATGTACTTTTTTTTATGCAGTCTGTTCACGAAATGACAATAATTCACCACAGATGATAGCTTACAAATATATTACTAAAATTCTAATAATATTAGAAGTCTTTCTCATGCCACTATTTAGCTCAATACCAATAAAAGCTATTTAAAGTAGAGAACTGATTATAAAATAAAAATAAAAAGCAGTAAGACTGAATGTATTCATTTTATTTTTTTACAAATTATGACAAATTATATGTCAGGCTGCATATTACATTTTTAGAAGAAAAAGATCCATCATGCTTTGCTGTAATGGGATTTCCTCGGTGAGCATCGCTCCTTCTCTAAATGTCAGGCTAGGCCGTGGGTCAGACCTCCCCCAACACACGATAACACACACAGACCACGCTTTAGATGACTGATAGCTCATAAAAACCTGTCAGTCACAGCACAGCTGAGCAGCGAGTGTGCCATGGCCCCCAAGAAAATTATTGCTGCTTCATATTGAAAAAAAAAGCAGTTGAATTCAAGGTTATTTGCATGACTAATCAGTTTTTAAAATATTCTAATTATTAGTACATTTTTTGGTAATTCTGTTTTTTTTCCCAAAATATTTTTTATTTTATTTTATTTTATTTTATTTTATTTTATTTTATTTTATTTTATTTTATTTTATTTTATTTTATTTTATTTTATTTTATTTTATTTTATTCAGGTAATGGAAATGGTTTTTACATACGATCACTAGGTGGAGACAAAGTACAGAGTATACATCAATACCTCACATTTTTTGAAGAGCACTCACAGAACAAATGCCAGACGTAAAACCATATGCAGCTCTTTATGGAGAAACAGCATGAAACATGTCTTACCATTATATAAAGAGAAAGTCTACCAAAGGCAGATACCAAAGGTTCATATTGCAGCACTCTATTCTGTGCCTTAAGTGACTAAAATAAGTGGCTCACCTGTCTTAAATCTGAATGCGTATAGAGCCAGTGTAAGGCTCTGTCAGTGCACCAGAATTTACTCCTCACAGGTGCACTAGAGGCAGCTCTACCTGTCTGCATGTGTGGACTGAAGAGTGATTGATGGGCGAGAGCAGCTGTATTTCAGAGTCAGTGCCTGTGCAGTTTGGAAAGGTAAAGTGTGGAGAGCAGCAAAATTGGACCTGGCTGTTGCTCAGTGCTGTCACAACCTTGCCTGTAATGCGGCTAGGGCTATTAACCAAACATAAATAAATGATGGCTCTGGTGCTTCAGAGCAGCCTGGCATCTGAAACTCTTTCTTTTTCAAATCTTTTGTTTGGTGGAGTCAAATTAAGTCATGCCTTTAAATATATACTATATACTATGGAATTTTGCACAAGCGATAGTCAGAATAGAATAATGTCTATCTATCTAGAGTATTTATATATGCAGTACACACACACAGAAATAATTGCTCACGTGTATGAAAACGACTGGAGTGACCAGCGCTAGAGGTAATCAGGCAGTAGAAAGTATGATTACACTATTGATATGTATCATATCCATGCTACATATTTCATACAGACCTCAGTTAATTCTGCAAAAGCAATAGCTGAAATAATGCACTGTATCATTACTAAGGCAGTTTCCTAATGGGAAAAAATCTGAGCATAAAAATACATGACCAGGAGGTGTAGAATGAGAATTACTCTGTGGTATACAGGACGATGATGCATTGCACCATCTAGTCATTAAGCGCTGCACAATTGAATTATCAACAAAATTGAACCACTCCAAATATTCACTTTATTAGTTAGAGCATCAAGACTTTTAGTTGAAGGGACTTAATGGTTTTTGTGCTTTCTATTTGCTAGCATTTCAGTAATGAAACTGACCGATCATGTTTTTGAGGTCCTCTAATATCCACAGCAAGCTTACCATGAACGTGAGTACATGGTTATTAGATGTTTTCTGCATTTGTGAATTAGAAGCCTGCAAACTTCATGCAAAATGTCTCTTAGACCTGCATGTTCCTTATTAAAAAACAACAAAAAAAAAACCAAGACGTCTGTAGTTTAATTCCAAAAAACGGAGGGGGGATAAAAAAGCAGCAAAAATGGGTTATAAACACATGGCAGTTGTATGATTTAGTGGAGCAATAAAGAATAGAAAGGTGGCCATTCATCATGGGAGCAAGCTCACCAGGAGAGGACCTGTCATGGACACCGCCAAGTCCGGGAGGCAGTTCAGAGCGCACACTCCAAAAACGGGCTCGGACCGATGGCTTTTCCAGACGTCTTCAGATGCAGACGAGCACGCTGAGCGTTCAGCACTGTCCGCCATTTCTAAGCGGACACAAGGGGAAGATTCCAGGCGGATGGACAAAAGCATTATATGGACAGCATTGCAGTGCAAAGGCTGTAGCGTGCCATGACCCGCATAGAAAAGAGCCTGCATACATCAATGGATTGATATGATGACTTGAGATACACAAAAATAACATGCCCTTGAAGTAATTACATTTGATTACATGAGACTTTCAGCAGTGATTTTATAGAATGAGCCATAAGTACAGCCATAGATGATGTGCTGTAGTACAAAGTGAAGGTTCACAGAGCTAGTTTGTAAATGATTGCTGACATGGAGAAAGAAAATATCCATCCTTCTTTATACACTACCCTCACTGCAAGAGATAATTGATGATGATGATTGTTACTAACAATATATATGTTAATTAATATAATAAAAATATAAATTCTCTCCATGTAATACATCATTTTATATAAAACAATAAAATACTATATACAATATATAAAAATTGTAATAATTGTACTTATTTTGTCTTCCGGGAAACAAGTATCTTTCAAAGGGCAGTACTAAATGGAAAAAAAAAAAAGATATTTCAACAAAATAAGAAAAATGTAGACATCTTCATTCTGTTCAAAAGTTTTCACCCCCTGGCTCTTAATGCATCATGTTTCCTTCTGGAGCATCAGTGAATGTTTGAACCTTCTTTAAAAGTTGTGTTTGAGTCCCTCAGTTGTCCTCAGTTGTCCTCAGCGAGAGAAAATGGATCTCAAAATCACACAGTCACTACTGGAAAGGGTTCAAGTACGCAAAAGATGCTGAAAAACTGTAGAATCTGCAAGACCTGGAGGATTTTTCTGAAGAAAAGTGCTCAGTTTAACTGTTCAGAACAAACAAGGGACTCATGAACAACCATCATAAAACAAAACAACAGGTCGTAGATCATCCAGGTACCCACACACAGTATGAAGAATCAAGGGTTCACAAACTTTTGAAGAGGGTTAATTTAATAATTTCAACTATTTTTTGTTTTCTGGACTCCGTGTAAACATCTTTTATGTAAAATATCTTAATCAGGACGGTACTAAATAAAAAATAACATGCACTTTGTATGATCTTTCTTATTTTGTGAAAATTCTGCAAGGGATTAACAAACTTTCGCATACAACTGTATATATATAAAATTAAAAAGTATATGTAATTATATATAATATATAGAAATGTTATATTACTCTCACTGTAATAGATGAGAATGATGATTGTTATTAACAATATACAGGTTAATTAATAATATTATTAATAATACTCATTTAATGTAACTATATATGAAATAAAATGTTATATAAAATATAAAAATTTTTATATGTAATAATAACATAAATGTATATAATATATATCAAATTTAATAATACGTTACTACTAAACTGCTCTCACTGCAAGAGATGATGATGGTGATTAATAATAATAATAATAATAATAATAATAATAATAATGTTCATGACATCTCACTGCACTGTTGAACTTGAGGTGAATTGTACATGTATAAAATAGCTGTAGATATTGTGTACATTAAATTATATAAATTATGAAAATTTGGCTTTGATCACAGGAATAATTTACTTCGATCACAGGAATAAATTATATATTTTAAAAAAATATATTCAAATAGAAACAGTTATGTTAAATATTACAAATATTTCACAATATTACTACTTTTGCTGTATTTTGGATCAAATAAATGCAGCCTTGGTGAGCAGAAGAGAATTCTTTAAAAAACATCTTACTGATGTGTATATTTGTAATATTTGTTTGTATTTTACCCAGTTATTATTCAAATAATACAAATACAGTAGTAAATGTTATTAATTATTATTAATGATTAGTTATTAATGGTATTAATTATGAATAGGGGATTATTGATGCTAACATTTAGTATTAAAAACACCCTAATAATAGCATTAATAATGCTAACTGTCTAATAATATAATATAATGTAATATAACAATATGTACTTCTATATAAATCATATATAGATAATATACATTTTTAAAGTCTCTTACAATATATGGGTGCAATATGTACATTAAAAAAGGTAACGCAAAATACAATGCAGTTATCATCATAAAACAAATTCACAGCACAATCAAATAACATCTCCAGAGGTCATAGTTAAAGACGATACTCTTTCATATGCACTGTGTTGGATTTTAAGGCCATGACATGCTGTATAGAGACCATGATCTGAATGGATCTGGTTATGTGATTACACCCATATGCAGCAGACTACCCTGCTTTAAAATGTGAGGTCAAAGTGTCACACACTCATAGTGAAAATCAGTATGGCAGTAGTGTTCATTAACTCTTATAAACTTGAGTTCACTACATGTGGGTGGAACAAACTGCTGTCAGCACAAGGTCATGAATGTTTCCCATGAAGATTCCAGCGGAGATCCCTAACTATTTCCTCAGTCGGAAGCTGTAAAATTGATTTTTTTTTTGTTTTATTTCTTTTTTCCTCCAGTATCCATCCGACATGCCACTCTGCATGTTTTAACCATTTATTTCGTTTCGCCCACAAGACGTTGTATTTTCTAAATATGGCTATTTGAACTCAGCTCCATCTTCGTTCCATTTACACCACCATTTACATCAGCGTTCCATTTCAGTCATTCTTCACTATTTAGTCGCTCTCCAAAACTTGAAAGCCGTCGTCGAAGAGAAATGTGGTTTAGATAGCAGTGCTTTGCTTTTAAGTTTCTGCAGAAAATGTGCAACACCTTGTGCTGACCGAGTATGTCCATAACTGCTAATAAAAGGAAAAACACATGCTGGCTTCTCTGAAGAATTATAAAAAAAAAACTCCAGCCATCCAAGGCCTCTACGAAGCAGCTTTTAATTAAAACCACTCGTTCCCAAACTTGTACTTAATGTTTCCCATTAGTCATGTTTGAGGGATTACAGACAGCTCCAATGAAAGTCAAGGATTAAATGGAAAATGCAGATGTGCGAACAATGCAGCTTGTTTTATTGTGATCACTGTCGTTTAGAAAGCATAAAAAATTAACTAGCTTTGACAAGGTTTCCTAATTTCTTTCCAATTAATGTTGACTTTGCTTTTTGATGGGGTTACTCGGGTCTGCAAAAGGGGGGACTGGGTTCAAATACCTCCATGTAATGAAGAAGTTTGATTTTCTTGTTTCTCTTTATTTTATATGTTCAATTAGTTTGAATTATACCTTTTCTAAGCCCCCTTTGTGAAAAGCTGTAGTCTTAACTGAAATGAATATCAAGTATTTCTTGATGTTTTCAAATGAATATACAAAAAAAAAAGTCTAATGATGAAATGCCTTTTTTGACTAACTTTCGGCAAGATGCTTGTTTTAATAAATTAAATAAATTATTTTATTTTCTTATACGTTTTCATTGATGGTGAAACATATAATTAAGACACTGAAACATTTAAACTGTAAACATTTTGGTATTCACAGCTGAACAAATAAACAAAATATTTGTTACTTATAGTTAGTAGAATGAAAGTAGACTCTAAAATATAAAGTGTAACCAGTTCAAAAATATATTTTAATTTATTTTTAATTTAATTTTATTTAATCTAATATTTAATTTAATTTTATTTTATTTTTACAGCCTGGTCTCATTGTTTACTTGTACAAAAATTGATGGTGAAACATAATTAAGATACCATTTTATTTTAACCATTTTATAAAGTATAAAAAGAGTGCAACAGACAGAAATGTGCAGAAAATGGGCCATTTTAGTAACAATGTAGCATAAGATTTAATTTAATTAATTAATTTATTTCTAATTTTTTTTTTTTAGATTGGTTAATCCCACTCTCCCACTCAATTTTATTTTATTTTATTTTATTTTATTTTATTTTATTTTATTTTATTTTATTTTATTTTATTTTATTTTATTTTATTTTATTTTATTTTTACAGCCTGGTCTCATTGTTTACGTGCAGGTATTAGTACATAACACTGACAGGTACAAAGCATACATTTTTGTAGCAGCAGAAGTAGCAGTTTTGTAGTACTTTTTGATGAATGGTGAAACATATAAAGACACTAAAACATTTAAACTGTAAACATTTTGAATTCACATCTAAACAATGTAAAATATTCACAAATTATTATGAATATTTATGATATTTGTGTAGATGCACTTTTATTATTTTATCGAAAAATGATTTAGATTTTATTAACCACTTGATTTTAACCAATTTTTTTTTGTATAAAAAGAGTGTAACAGACAGAAAAAACAGAAAAGACAGAAAAATGACCATTTAGTGACAGTAATAGTAATTTATAGCATAAAACTAATGTATTTATTTATCTATTTTTAGATTGGCTAATCCCACTCCTACTTATAAACCTAACCATAACAATTTCTTAAAAATGCAGTAAGTACAGTATATAAAATCATGTAGTGATGCAATAGAAGAAGCATTTTTGGTTCCCCAAAAAAGCTTCCAGAGAACAATTTTTAAAACAACCACTTTTTCTAAGTGTGAAGAACATCTGAATATTCTAAAGAGCTTTTTTCCACTATAAAGAACCTTTTGCACAACGCAGAGTTTTGGGGGATGTTCACGGAACCGTCGATGCCAATAAAGAACCTTTAGTTTTAAGAGTAAAGGAAATAGTTTTGAATTGCTCACAGGGGCTCAAATTCCATTCCAGCTCACATTTGAGATGCCTGGTGACCTTTGACGCTTGGGGTTTCCCTGTCGTGCGGATATCCCTGTTGCTCTGCAAATGTTTAAAGGGCAAGGTGAGTCTTGGAGAACGTCTTTGCCCCGTCCATCATTACGCCAATGCCCTTGGCTGGAGCATCATGTCTGCACATGCTGAACTTGGCAGAGGATCAGTGAGTTGGAAGCGCATGCCTGTACATTAATTATGCCTCTCACGTACCCACCACTGCGCTAGGTGTATGTCTTTAATTATATACCCCGAGTTTGACCTCTTAGCAATGGAGTGCTTGTTTTCCTCTAAAGTTTTGAGCGGCCCCTCTGAGATCGGCAGAACGCGCGTGAAGCGATGCATCAACAGTGTGTTTTGCTGATTAAAATGCGGAGAGGTATTATTCAACATAAGCGTGTCGGGTGAACTCATCTCAGGAGTTTCTCTCAAAGGGAGAGTGAGTAAAATAAGTTGGAGATGAACCGTAATTCATTTTTAGCCTAGACTGGCTGCCAGGCATGGGTAAAATACAAGTGATGTGTAATGGGTTACTGGGATTATTATCATGAAACTTTACAGAAGAGAAAACTATGAGCAATTTCATCGCACTGACACTTTTAATTAATGCGTTGTTTGTGCTCTTTAAAGCATCCCGACTCCGGATTCATGGCGAAGGCTGATTTGTGAGGCTAGAAAGAGAAAAGTGTGTGGCGTTGGGGGGGGCTGAGAAGAGAAATGAATCTGTGCGACGGCCTCAGTACAAGGTATGAAAGTAATTATTTTTGCTTTTCAAGATTTGGGCATATTTATGGGGCATTACTGTAGAAGCGGGCTGTTTAATGTTATTTGCAGAGAGCACACATTGTTTTCATCAAGCACATGAGAAGCCGAGGGCACGGCTGAGAGAGATGTGACCTCAGCGCTATAGTGTGCAGCTTGACTCATCCGATGGGGCCTCAACAGTTGTTATGCAAGCTACACGCAATTAATAATGGAAGCAGGTCTGAAAGTTGACAACTCCTTGAATGGCCGCTTGTCTTTTGTGAAAGGCAGCCGGAGACATGAGTACAACCCAGGGTTATTATCGCTAACTTAAACTAAAACCGTAAAACAAACAAAAAAGTTCACACTGCAAAAAATACTTTATTATTTGGATTTTTTTGTCTTGTTTTAGGCCCAGATATCTAAAAATTCTTAAATCAAGAAGGATTTTCTAGACAAGTAAATTATTGTTTTCATTCAGAAGAAACAAGTCAAAATTAAGTGAGTTTTTGTTTAAAACAAGCAAAATAATTTGCCAATGGGCTAAGCAAAATAATCTTGTTTTCTGTTTGTAATAAGATTATTTTGCTTACCCCATTGGCAAATTATTATGCTTGTTCTAAGCAAAAACTCACCTAATTTTGACTTTTTTTTTCTTTCTAAAAACAAGACAATTCTTCTTGGTTTAAGAATTTTTTTGACATTTTGGCTGGAAACAAGACTAAAATAAAACTAAAACTAAAATAAACTTAAACTAAACTAAAATAAATAAACTAAAACTAAAAACTAGATCATAATAATAAAAAAACTGTATAGACATATTATGCATTACTATATAGATATAACATTAAAATGAAAACACAAAGTATAAAAACAAAATCTAGCATAAAACCATAAAAACAGCATAAACAAAACAAATCATGAATACATTTTCATTACATAAAATAAAATAAACATTATATAAAAAAAAGAAATTAATAAAAAAACAAAATTTATTATTATTATTATTATTTTCAGATACTGCATAGTTGCCAAGGCAAAATATCTCATTTTCATTTGGCTTAAATTAAAGTAACTAGAGCTAAATAAACTCAAATAAAACATAAAACTATATGTTAAAAAAAAATAAAAAAATAAAAAATACAAAAAACAAAATACATAAATAATAAAATAAAAAAAAAATACAAAAGCACACAGCAAAATTACTAATAATTAATAATTATAAAAATCAAATCTATAATAAACATTTTCATTACTTGAAATAAACATTAGCGGAAATAAAATAAATAAATAAACATTTCATTTTTATTTCAGCCTGCTGCCAAGGCAACATTTTTCCTTTTTGAATTTAAAATAAATAAATAAATAAATAAATAAATAAATAAAAGCACGAAACATATATATAGACACACATAAACAAACAAATGAATGAATGAATGAATGAATGAATGAATGAATAAATGCAAAAACACAACAAAATACTGAAACTTTAAGTCACACTAAAATGAAACCAAAAATATAAGAATAAAATTGAATTCCGCAAATTTGGTAACACTTTTGTATAGGGAACAATTCTCACTATTAACTATTTGCTTATTAGCATACGTATTCATAACATATTGGCTATTTATTAGTACTTATAAAGCACATATTCTGCATGACCATATTCTACATCCCTAATCCTACCCAATATCTAACTACTAACAAACAGCAAATTAGTAGTTTATTAAGGCAAAAGCCATAATTAATGTTTTGTGTGAGAATTGGACCTTAAAATAAAGTGTGACCAAATATATATATATATATATATATATAGTAGGCCTACATCAGTGTTTCGGAACTAACTCTGGTAGCTATAACCCCGGGTCAAAGATACTGAGTGACGTAACCACTGTCTGACATTGTCAAAGAAAGAAAGAAAGAAAGAATGCAGTGGTTACATTATGTCTATGCATAGAATGGATCTCGTGGAATGGAAATTAAACCTGGTCGTACAATAAAAACAATTATTCCACAGCTCTGAGAAGCCAAGACATGCTGAGCGTTTGCAAAATGAGTGTGTCTTTCACATCAGTGGCTTGTAAATCATTTAAATGCATTTTTCGAGAAGAATTTTGGAATGTACCGTCAGATACTTGGACGGCACGGTGTGTTACGTCCCCTCGTCCTCGGCTCAGGTTGAAGGGGTTAGGTGTGTGGAACGGATCGGGATCCTTTTTTGAAGGGAAAAAAATTGTATCATGTTATATTGGTCTGTACAATAGGCTGTGTAGATGACAGGGGTGGAAAAGCCGGCTTGACTCCAGAGCAAAGAGTAAGTGCTGACTCGCGGGACCCACTTACAACTAAGACATGGTGTGCTTTCATCCCATCTGGCTGAATGGCGAAATAAATAAAAAGAATGGAAAATGGCTGCTCTCTGGGCTGTACCCCTGCTCCCCGGCTCTTTGTTAAAACCCTATCTCTGCTGCTCCATTGCCCCCAGCTACATTAAATCCCATTAAATTCACCTTCATTAAAGCAGCCCCTCTCTCCTCCTTGCTGCGGCCCCTAATGTGGGTCCTCTCAAGGACAGAGCTGTAATGAGGGTAGACTGGATTTAACCTTGAAGAGTACAGGTTTTCATTTCAAAATCAATAACTTATGCTTCAAACCACTACTAGATCCAGGCTATAATTTTCAGGCATTAATTGTGCAGATTATGTTTCTCCTCCAAAACCGGATTGCCAAAATGTCATTTAACTTTAAACTGCACGGGGCCTCCGTGCTTTTTTCCAAATCCTACCATCTCGCTCGTGACCGATGGCAATCGACGGCTCGCACGTTTTCTTTATCAGCGAGTCTTTGTGCGTACACACGCACACGGCGTGCTTGTTCTGGCTGGACGGCGGGGCAGATGGGATTTCAAAGGGTCGCTACGCTATGTATAAACAATTAGGCAACAGGAACGAGCCAGAAAGTCGCGCTGCGGACTTTGCTCGGGTCCTCGTGAAATTGCAGGCCGGTGTCGTCATACGCCGGCCGGCCGGCCGGCAGAGAGACTTCCATTTGAGTTATTTGACTCGGACTCGGTCAGGAGGAAGTGGAAAATGGGGAATTACGAGAAGAGGTTTGAACACGGAGCATGATGGGAGAGACAAGAGCGGAAAAAAGGCGGAACACCTGAGATAAAGGCACAAGTTCACACTTCATTTTCCCCTTTCTTTAACTTTCTTTACATTCGTCTCCTCCGCTTGTCATCGCGGAGGTCCCGTGAAATGTATTAATTTGTCCTGCGGTGATAATTTCCACTCGACATATTCATAATGTGAAATATTGGATCTCATCCTAACTTGGGGTGGGGGGAAGGGCTGATCGTGGCAGCTTAATTTTTTAATCAAATCCTCCCTTTAATGGAGCTTTATTAAATTACATAGCTCATACTGGGGGAGTGGAGCGCCGCCGCTACGGTGTAAAAAGAGCTTTTTAGGATAATTAAATAAAATTAATAAAAACCCAAAGCCGAGTGGGAAGTAAAGAGAATGGGAAGGAGGGAAACCCAGCGGCCACATCGACGCTCAGATTCATTCTGTCTCGTTTGGGTCCTTGGGAATGCACCATGACATATTAGCAGAGTGGGGGAGGCTTCTTGAATTAAGAATATGTCACTTTTTCCATCATAAGACTGAGCGATGCGCTCGCCTATGCAAATCAGGGGAAAGGAGGATTCGATTTCTTCTAGAACGCAAACTGACGGCTGCTATATTGATATATTCTTGTTGAACGCTTATCAATCTTATTTTCTAAATCTAGATTATTGTATGCTTCGATCAAGGACCTGTAATGTTGCCTGGAGGCACAACAAAGCAGGGAATCCTGGGCCTTTTTATTGTCGCTGAAGAGCACCGTGACACTACCATAAATATCGTTGTACAAAATGTTGTCATAATGTGTACTAATGTCATGTTTTAAAACTCATTATGTGTGTTTTTTATCCATGTACATCTGTTGACAGATATTTGGCACAGATGATGCATGTGAACAGCTTAATTGAGCATGTAACAGGGCTAATTGGAGCAGTGATGTATTGCTGTTGTTACAAAAATCCCACAGGGGCTCTGTTTGTCCTCGCTGGCATGACAGTAGATTGGCATTGCCTCACTTTATGAAGCAAGCACTTTTTTTTTACCTTAGTGAGGCTCAGTCTTCATGTAACTGATATAATAGGAGGGGGAAATGCTAAAAACAGAGAAACATGAAACTAAAAATAAAATGAAACCCAACCAATTTTGTTTACAAAATATTCAGGGAACATATGTTCATTGGAATTACATATCTCCAAAAACATACCTATAAATTACAAATCATCTCATTTTCCAGCTACACTAGTACCAGTAAAACACCAACAACTTTTGTTCCATTTGACCCAATTTTTTACAATAATTACAGGGGCAGATTGCCGATTAATAAAGATTTATTTTTGCAAGATTGATTCCTTGCAATGTTATGACCTCAAAACAGTTACCATAGGGCATAATTTTCAATACATTTTGACATTTACCTCACATAGCCAACTCCATATATACGGCCTTTCTAATATAGTATAGTCTAATATAGTTGCTCGATACCTCACCTGGTACAGGACTGCATTACATTGAGGCAGTAGATCGTGGCTTCGGCTTGTGTTTCGACCCCCTGTACTGCACACGTCTGCGGCGCGGTACTGCTCTAAACCGGCCACTCTAGTCAATGCTTGTGTTGATACCCACCGCGCGGCAGCTCGTTGAAGCGGCTCTCTGTACTGTATCTTGTCCCTACCCACCTCCCAACAACTAAAATTTCCGTAGGCGGGATTTATTTTAATGATATTCCAATGCCCAAAGATACACACAACACACTAAAATTCAAAAAGTGAAAAAGCATAATAGCACCCCTTTAACATTTCAACTACAAAAAAGTAAAGCATACCAAAATGGTACATATTTACCCAAGACCAGTCACATTAAACCTAGTAAATAAAAGTTGTGCAAACCGTACTGTGACATTAGTCAAATTTTATTCTATAGAGCTTCAGGAATTGGCCATTAGCCAGTAATGTTCAATTTAATGCCAACAGGTGAAACTTATATGGGTGAGAAATAACGGTGAAAACCCAAGAGGGGTCTTGATTATTTTGTGGGGATCTTGTGTTATTGCCTATGATCACTTCATACCTGGTGATTAGGGTTTGAGGTTTGAGGCACAATGAGGCCAACACATTACACACACACACGAATGAATGTTGCTGGCATGTGTGCCAACCTTAACTAATTTAATCTCTCTTTTCTCCCTCACAGGAGTGACCTGGGACACAGACTGCAGTGGGATCTTGTTTGAATTAGTTTACAGGCGGTATAAAGTGAAGAGCACCCCACTGTGATGTGAAGGCCCTCGCAGACTATCTAAGGTTGAAAGGCACATTTAAAGTAATTAATCACGCATGGATATACAAGGCTACTGGTGTTGCTATGGCTGCGTGTTTCATATATGGTCTGTTGTGCCCTAAAGCTCAAAAACGGCAATTAAAACAGATTCAAATGAGGAAATACAGGCACTAGATGCAGAACATAAGGCCTAGGACCTTTTTCTAAAATGCCTTATGCATTGGTTCTCAGCAGGTCTGTTCTGATAGGGTTGCAGATAGCAGGAAAAAATTTGGCAAAATGCATATATGAAAATCTAACTGACCATATTGCAGTGCATTTAGAATTAGTGAATGAATGAATGAATAAATGAATAAATAAATATCCACTTCGGATACGGTTAGAGAAAAACAAAGCAAAATGCACATATGAAAATGCAACTATCTGTCATGCACTGTAAAAACAATATAAAATAATATTTTACAATAAAATAAAATATCAGCTTTTAAAAGGATTCACAGCATGTCTGGTCCTATGAAGATAGGGTTGGAGATAGCAGCAGAAAACAGTGCAAAATGCATTGTAAAATAAAATAAAATAAAACATTTTCCTTTTTGTTGTTGTTGTTGGTGCTATGTCATTTGTGCAATCACAAATGTTTGTATCTTGGCAGAAATACAACGGTCAAATGGTAAGCAGCCAAATAATCCAAATGCTAACCTATGCAGGTTGTGTCACATCCCTTTATCCTTGAAAAATGTGAACAAATACAGCACACGGGTGCAATACAGGGAGCAATACCACAGAGCAATACGGGTGGTGTTTGGTACTGTGTTGTGTCACTACTTGATGTCCAATGTAAAATCTGGGTCTTAAAGCAAAACCAGTTGTAAAGCACTGATCTGCTCACAACCTCTTTTTACTGTGTAGCCCCCAGTCTTACACAGTGCTAAAATATTCTTTGTACATCTCAGTGTCCCCAGGTTTGGATGAATCAACCTGAGGGAGTTTTGTTCAACTGTTTCTGTGGTAAACATTATCGCTGGATGAACTAAAGTATTTTAAGTGTGATAATATTAAACCTTACCGCAGCTGAGATCATCTTCCCCCACTCTCAAAAAGACACGTTACGCTCATATTTCAGATCTCGGAGGATAATGTCAGGGATTAGTGTAAAACTCAACTGATCCTCCCTCAACTCAAGATGTTGCATCAAGTTATAGAGTTACAATGGCTCTCAAAGCTGGAGAAAGGATTTTATGCATCCCTTTTTCTTGGATGATGGAAAACCAAAGCACCCTGTGCTTGTTTAAACTGTTATGTGACGTTTAAAGGCAATTAAATAACATTGGAAGTTTCATGTTGGGTGAATTTGTAACCAGCAGTGCTGTTAACGGGTGTACGGTTACAGAAATTGCAATGCAGTAACTACACGGTCCCTCTATATCCTTGACTATTTTTGGTCTGGGCTTCTTGTTGCCTTGATGTACCAGACTATCCACTGCTTGTCATTCCTGGTAAGAGCTGTAAAGTTACAGATAGCGAACTTGACGATGGCTTTGGAGAAGAGTGCCAGACACTTTTATGTCTCTCTATCCATTGAACTTTTTAATGCACTGATATTTTTTCTCGCCATTACCCCACTGGCTGTGTGCTTTAATTAGATTACACTCAAGGAATCACTGTGGTTCAGAATGCCAATTTGTGTCCCAGACTGTGTAAAATTTGCTTTTCCACTTGCTGCCAAACAGAGCAGGTGAGAGCAGACGAGGTCCTCAGGCAGGAAGAAGAACAGACGACTCTTTATACGTTTTGCTCTCGTCCTTTCAATCCCTCTGCCTCTCTCTCTTTCTCATTTCCTTAGTCTCTTTACTCTGTTCCTAAAAACTTTCTACATGAGAGGTTAAACCTATTATGTAGAAGTATAAAATACAAATCAAACAAACAAACAAAAAGAAAACTGCTGACTGCTATATTCTGTATAAATGTTGAAACAGTGTCTGCATTATTAACTATACCAATTAAACCTAATGTAATATTAGGGTACACCGGGGCTTAAGGCGTCCCAGGGTAAAAGATGCCTTTGATATTATTTTCCTCTATACCACTAGATGGCAAAAAAAAAAAAACACCAACAAAAAAAAAAAAAAAAAAAACTTGGCGTAGCACTTTCTAAAACACTCACTTTTCAAGATGCACGTGCAAATTTGTCTGATCCTTGACACAGTCAAAGGCTGCAGCGCAAAATTGATTCTGTGCTTACTTGATCTAATAAATGATGTTTTTAAAAATGTTGTAGATTTAAGGCAAATGAGAATTGCTAAAATTGATATTGACATTTGTCTCAACATATATTTTGAGACAAATGTCTTCTTAATGATTTTCAGTTTTGTTTAAGATAATTAAAGCAACAGTTTTTAAATAATGGAAGAATATGTAAAAGCATGGTATTTGGGGTAAAAAGCGCCCCTGCTGTTGGGGCTAAAAGGCACAATAATTAACATGATATTTAATAGAAGGCTCAGATGGTAAATATCATATATTATGCTGGGTGTCCATCTTAGAGATGAATGAAACCATCATATTTAAAAACATGATATCAATCATATAATTAAATATCATTTGTTGTTAATACTGTACATCTATTCAACTTTTATGGGATCACCCTCAACGCTTTCAGAATCTTTCTTTTTAAAATGATTTTGTTTCTGTATTTAAAAAAAATAAGTTTTATATTACATATTTTAATGACAATATATTTATTGAACAAAAAAATAATTATTTTATTTTTTTTTAAATAAGCAGAAAATAGTACAAACTTTGCTAAAGTGACTGTTTTAAACAAGTATTAACATTATTTAAAAAAAACATTATTTTAGCTAAAGTATTTATGTCAATGCTGTAAGCCAAACACACACTAGTGTTGTTTTATTCGTAAATGAATCGTGAATCATTTTTTCGAATGATCCAATGACTCGCTCAGAAATACGTAAACAGTGGCGCCATCTTGGAGCGATCAACAGAATGGAAGTCAATGGACATAGTTCGGTGATAAACTGTTGTGTTTGTGTGCCAGCAAAGGAAAGTTCACCCGTCTGGGAGCTCACTTTATTTGGAGTTTACATTGAAAAATCGCCGTTTGAAGTGAATTTACAGCACTTTTGCGACAGGTAGGATGTATTTAACTACTAACTTTTTGTAGTCTCTGCCAACCCATTTTGAATTATGAACAAGACACTTTAACTATTTAACACCTTAGATAGAAGAACAGTTATTGGAAAACAGTGTAGGTTATATATATAAATTGTGTGTGAAGCTGTCTTTTTTTTTAGGGCAAGTTACATAATTACTCCAGTAAGTGGCAATAAGTCATTGATAAGTCACAACTAATTTGTTCAAAAGCACTGATTCGTTTAGGAATGAAACACAACTAACTGCTCGCGTACATGTAATGCTTAATTGTTTGGGACAGTTTTTAGTTTGCAGAGCTAAAATAGAAAATAACAATGTTGTCAGTTATTTTAAAACGTTAGATCCTTAGTATCTTAACAAAAAAACTTAAAGTTGTGCTGTCGGTCTGGTTTAGATAAAATAAATGCATTTGGGTATTTTGTTTTTGTGCGTATATATATTGTTAGCACACTAATAATTTAGCTAGTACACTGAAAAATGATGTCGATACAATTTTCACTTAGAAATTGCTGTTACACAAATAACTACAAATAAGTGGCAAGAAACATTTTGAATCAAATGTATAATATATAAAAATTAAATTAATAGTGTTTTCTTGTAGAACTTGCTACAATAATCTTTTTTCTATTTACAGCTTCAAAACTTGTTATTTTAGTTAGGGTTTCATTCTATTAATTTTTTTTTATTTTCGCTTCAGTTAAGTTCATGTTTTCATTTAACATTTACATTTGATTTCATTTCAGCTCACTTTCAATTACAGTAGTTTTAGTTAACAATAACAACACTGATATATGTATGTCTAAATATAGGCTATGGAAAAGAATAACATTTCTGTTATCTGCCCTGTGAGTTCACCACAATAATACATATCAGACTGGTGCACAAGATTAAAATAAAGCTGCCATTCTATTCTGGACAGATGCCAGGGAAGAAAATGCCCCGAAAAACATGAAATATCATTATTACTGTAGGACATGTTGCTTCCAATAACAATCTGACTTTTTATTTAGTCTGTCACAAATCTATAATTTACATTGAAAATATAGTCTGTGTGTTTGAAGAGATGGGCCAAGGAAAGCAAAGGAGAAGTGAACAGCTGTGGGTGATTAGAGGAGGCCTTGAGATGGCCAGGGATTCAAAGTAAACATGGACCCTTTCCACAGTCAACAACATTTACAAATGTAGAAGAAGGAAGCTACTGAATTTGTGAAGAATGTGCGGCAGAAATGGAAAGCATGGAGGCATGAAGGCAACAGATGGTGAAAATTAAATCCATGCAGCCGAGCGGCTAACAGGACTGAGAGTTTATTCTTCTGACGGCGGACCTTGCCGTGCTTGCAGGGCAGGGGAAGACTGTTCCGGGTCAACACTCACAGGTTTACATCTATCCTCCTCGCTGTCCCGCTGTTCTCTCCACATTCCACAAGGGGGGAAAAAAAGTTTCCTTATATGGCCATCATCCTTGCCTTTGTAGACGTACTCCAAAAATGTACTATTCCGAATTTATATTTCTTCGTGTCTTATTTGAGATTTTGTTTATTTTTATATATTTATTCTTCTTTTAAATATGCCACTTGAAATTTTTTCCTTAATATTTTTGAGGACAATATTTCATGTGAATTGCAGGCTTAAGAAGCCTTTAAGAGGCAGAAGTTTGCTGTCTAAAGCCTGTTTAGCGCTGTAGCTCATGCCCTGGTTAAGCAGTTGGTGCTTGAATAAGTCTTAAATCTATCAAAGCTCTTTCATGCCTGACATCGCTTTGCACAAAGAAGAGTGGTAGGTGGATGACACACGTGGAAAAATCACAGTGAGGGATTGAACGGTCAGAAGCTGCTCTGGAGCGCTTTGTCTGTTTCTCCCCATGTTCCAGTGGGCACTAGCACTTGGAAACCTCTTCACAAACACAAATCTTTTTTTGACTGTTTACTTAAAAGAAACAGGTGTGGAATTTGATTTTCAGTGGGTGAACTATTTTGTCTTCATGCATTGTCTTTATCCATGATGCTGCAACAGGAAAAAAGCCTGCCATAAATGTCACAAATTATGTGCCCTGATTTGAGAAGGCATTTGATTTGACTTGTAAAATGGTGGGTTAGTCTGGGTGAGAGGAGCTGGGTATTGGCTTTCAAAGCCCGGCACAACTTCAGAGGATCGGGGCTTAACATTTGCTTTTTGTTTAACCCCACTGCTTGAAGAAACGAAATACTGCCTTTCAGAGAGACCGAAACACCTCGTTGATCAGATTTTAAAAAAGCATGGCACACCATTCACTGTCGGTTCATTTCACTCTCAATATTTCAACATCTCACTAATATGCATAGGTCGGTCTTTATAGCGAGTTCAGAGGCGGTTCTGGCGTGCTGTGCCACGCATGTTATCTTAATGCTTGCCTGAGTTCCTTGGATTCGTATTTTGAAATATTTATGGATTATTATGTCAGAAAATGTGAAAGGCATTTTGGAGCTTTTCAGAATTTCTGACGTGATTAATTACTATTTTGCAAAAGCGGCAGACGATGCAGCCTTTTAACATTTTTTTTGTCTTATATCATTACGTTTTATAACAATATGCTTAGAAATAGTCAGTCTCCAGGGTAGGGTTGCACCAGCCGTTTGTACATTCGTAAGTATGTATGCAAGTTCACGCTAGAGGCCTAGTAACTACTAGCTAGTTTGTAACTAACTGCATTTGTTCCTAAGGCCGAGTGTAGCTAGTAGGTCGTAAGCAGTGCTTGAAGTGAGCCGGTACGCAGTACTTCTGTATTTTAGCGTTTTGCGTACTGGCACTTTTTCGTGCGTACCGGCACTTCTGACATGTTGCCAGTACTCAGAGTCAAAGCGTCAGTGTGTTAATTGGGGCGTGGAGTACCGGCACTTCTTTTTTTCCACTTCAAGCGCTGGTCGTAAACTCTTTGTAAAATAATGTGTTGTCACATTATATAATGTTTACTGTCAATGATCCAAAAGCAGACTTCAAATACGTGAACAGAAGTTGCGTTGAATTGTGAATTTCAGTTTATCCTTGATTATTGCTCAAGTAAATAACAGTAAAAATATGTTTCCATTGAAACAAGAAAAATATGTTTCCATTTTTTTGACATGCACAACATGGATCGTTGTACAGAGAGTTGTGCTGTTTAGGTCGGGTTTGTGTTGGGGCGCCGCTAGCAAAGTAATTTATTCACATAATGTTCTCTCTCTTAAATTGTAAATGTCAATGTAATATCACATGTATATAAAGGATTGAAGTCTGTCAGGTAAAGCAAGAGCTTACTGATGTAATTCAGGCAACCGTTACTCCTGTTCGGAGGTTTCTGTAAGTATTCAGTTTCTATGCATAGTCATGTTTCAAGTGGTGCAATGCAAAAAATATTTATTAAAAATATATAGTAGTGCGTAATTTGTAACTCATCGCAACCGGCCCCAGTTCACGTGATATGATTATCTGAGAAGGAAGATTTTGTTTCAAAACAGCCTGTCTTGCCTATGACAATAATGGCGGTTGATGCCTGATGTTTTGGGGTTTTTCAGCTTTTGTCCAGATGCATAAATTCACCCATGCTTTAGATATGTCTCGCTCAATACCCTGAACCTCTAGTACAAGGCTTGCGTAGGGAAAAGTGGGACCGACACGGACCTCCCTCTCTACTCCGAGTGGCTGTTCTGTTCTCCTTTTGCTCATCTGGAGAGTGGGAGTTTCTGTGGTTTTTATGACTTAATGACTCCTGTCGGCTCTGATCAGGGAGCCGAGATGAATGTTGCCAGCTGTTGTAACCCTTCTTTCCCCTTCTCACAAGCACCCACTCCCTCTGCCTTGCTTCCTCTGGCCTCACGGTGGGGATGGAGCCTCATTTTTAGTGAGATTCCGAAAGTTTAACGTGCTTTGCGATGGTAGTCACCCCTGGCAAACCTTGGGCTTTGCCCTGGCGGTGCGATTCCACACCATGGGTGTGCAGAGGTGATAATGGTCGGAGTGACAAAGTGAAAATCAGTCATGAGTAGATGCATCAGATTAGAGCTTCGTTTCTGTTCTGGGACTGACGGAAGGTGGTAAAACGTAGTGTCAGTTTCTTATTCTGTATTCTGCGTTAAAGACCAGAGTCAAGGGAACAGTTAAAATCTTCATTTAAAGACTGAAATCTTAGCTGGCCAGGATCTGAGGCTGAAACGACACTCCCTGGAGGTGGACTGGGGTCATTAGTTTTAGTTTTTGAAGTGTTCGCCCTTTTGATGTTGAGCGTTCTCTTAAGGCGGCCTGGCCTGGAGGATATTTAATTTTGCTCCAGCAAATTTCCAGTTAGGAATAATTTGAACTGAGCATCTGTCAAAGGAGCAGCCGTTTAAATACATTGGTCTCGGTTAAAGAGGCAGAAAATGAAGCAGATTAGTCCGAGTACCTTTCACCGGCACGGCCGGGGCCGGTTTCAAGGCTGCCGCGCGGAGGGCAGAGAAGAAAACGCTCCCACTCCCATCTCATTAACGCCCATGCCCAGCACCTCTGGAGTTCAGTCACGCGCCTCTCTCCTGAGCTGCGCCGCGTACCCGGTGCATGCCGTTGCGGCTGAAGAAGGATTGTTTCAGGATTCTCCATGCCTTGATATTTTATTTACAAATCTTCAAGGAGAGAAAAGGCCAGTACAGGGCTCTCATTGCTTTCTCAGACGCCCATAGTAGCTTGGGAACGCAGCATCCCTGGTGTCTCTACATCAAAGATCTCCTTGTGTTCCTACAGGGTGAGCGGAGGGAACTTTTATCAGGGTACACAATCTGAGGCGATGTTTTATCACTCGGAGAGTGTTGAAAGAGCATGCATTAGAGTGTCTGACAGCTGCTGTCAGGATTTATTGGAACTGACTGGGCCGGTCTGTTGGAAATCATCTTGGCTTGTCTTTTTGTCCAACAACAGTAAAGGGGGTTGTGTCGGAGCTCAAATCACCATGTGCACCCATCATCTATTCACTCGCTAGAAGACAGGAAATGACACGGCGGTGACACAGATGACACGGTAGACGCAAGCTCTGACTGTCCTGTCACCTGTTTTTTTGCATATATTCGATGCAGGTTTTATTATTGTTTCCTGTCAGATGACAAGTCCTTCAAGTTGATTTCGGGTATTATTATATTATTTTCGCCACAT
Source organism: Labeo calbasu (assembly GCA_019740295.1). Taxonomy (NCBI): domain Eukaryota; kingdom Metazoa; phylum Chordata; class Actinopteri; order Cypriniformes; family Cyprinidae; genus Labeo; species Labeo calbasu. The sequence goes on from JAHKKF010538457.1 coordinate 59,838, forward strand.
ATATGGAAAATGTGTGTAATAGCAGTGAACCAGAACTTCTGAGCTAAAATGGCTTGTACAGGCGTTGTGCATTTTTTATCAGTTTGTGGATCAGTGATATTATGCTAATTTTGTTACTTGCAATGACACCACTGATATGATGATCATGTTCTTTATTTCTGAATTAAAAATGATTTTAATATTTTTCTGGAGAGCTTAATGTTAAGAGCGTTATATAAGGGTGATACAGCCGTTTTTTCTTGAAAAGTTAACTTTATTAAGTAGATTGCCATAACTTTTACTTTTTTTTTTTCATTCATATTTCATTCCTGACAACTCTTGGAATAATTTCAGCATGGACATGAATGTATTTGGTTTTGACGGATTAGATCTGCTAGCAAGCCAGTGAGCTTGTAAGATATGCTGCTGCTCCATGCGACTGCTACATACATAAATCCAGTAGCACTATATAGACAGATGGAGCTGGGGGAGGTGGAGGGTTTTTAGAGTAATTCTGGTGGTACGCTGCAGGTCCAGCATACAGCAAACACTGAAACAGACTATATAAATGTTGATCAAGCAATCTCATTGGCTTCAGATTGCATGTAAAGACCTATCAGCCTGCCCTATCTATTTCATAAGTGAACTAGATGTTCAGGAAATTATATCATAGAGACGACCCCTACAGACCTTGCTAATCTCTTAAATATAATCTCTTAAAATATCATGAATCAGTTAACATCATAAAAAGGTCTCATTATCAGATATTTGTAAAAAATTGATAAAAATTCATTAAATATTGAAATGTGTTATGTTTTATTTAAAGGTTAAAACACAAATGTGACCCTGGACCACAAAATCAGTCATAAGGGTCAGTTTTTTTCAAGGTGTATAAATAAGCTTTCCATTAATGTATGGTTTGTTAGGATAGGACAATTTTACGACCAAGGTACAACTATTTGATAATCAGGAATCTTAAGGGTGCAAAAAAATCTAAATATTGAGAAAATCTAAAATTAAATTGTAAAAATTAAGTTTTTAGCAATGTATATTACTATTCAAAAATTAAGTTTTGATATATTTACAGTAGGAAATTTTCAAAATATCTTCATGGAATATGATCTTTACTTAATATCCCAATGATTTTTGGCATAAAAGAAAAAAGTATAATTTTGACCCATACAGTGTATTTTTGGCTATTGCTAGAAATATACTGTGCTACTTACTCCTGGTTTTGTGGTCCAGGGACACAAATTTTCTTACAAATGGGTTCAAAGTATGGCTGTCAGTTTAAGGCATTAATTAATTAGTTATGAAAAAATAACGTGATTAAATAATTTAAAGCAGTTAATGCACTGGCCCTGCCCCCAGATCTGTACGTCATCTTATATTTCATATAGTTGACTGTTGACAAATATGATGCAGGGCAACAACTCCACAAATGCAAGATATTCATGCAAAAAATGCCCCTGTATGTTTTTTGTCTCGTATTTATATACATCACATATCACACGGGCAGCAAGAGCACAGCAGAATTGTTGCGTGTTTCTGAGCAACACAGCAGTGTTTCATTTCAGAATGAAGCCGTGTTTTGAACAAATCGTGTGAATCAATGATTCAAAGGCCCATACATAAAGAGAGCCATTTACTTTGTTCCTGAATGAATCAGCCGTTAGAACGAATCAAATGAATAAATGAATGACTCATAAAGATATTTACAGCCACCTGCTGGCAGATGTAGTTTCTTATTTAGAGTATCATTTCATAAAAAAAAAAAAAATAAAAACATTAAAGGGATATTTAACACACACAAAAAATTATTCTGTCATTATTTACTCACCCTTCAAACCTTTCTTTTGTGGAACATAAAATAAGGTATTGTTGGTAACAAAGCTGTTTTGGTTACCAATGACTTTCATTGTATAAACAAAAAATACTGAGATGTTTCTCAAATTATCTTTTATATTCCATAGTTTACGTTAGGCCATTGCAACCTAAATGTTTATGTGTAATAGATTCTATGCTGAATCAAATAAAGCTACAACACAAAAATAGCTTTAAATAATCTTTTGTGGGTATTTTCATGGTCAAATTTATTTTGCGATTAATTCAACTAATTAATTGAAACATCATGTAGTTAATTTAATAGTTTGTAGTTAATAGATTAAAAATTTGAATCGACTGACAAACCTAGTAAAAAGTTTTGTACTATATGAAAAAATAATATGAGGCCAATAT